>SNQN01008047.1:0-15809 GCA_008642245.1 Bassia scoparia | reverse complement strand
CCTTCAGAATTCACATTTTGTTAAGTTATTAGGTACTAGTTACAACATGAATTGTGATATTTAGTCATGTTGTTTTTAGTATTGTGTTATCGCGATCAGAAGTGTTTTACATTCTACCCAAGCCGTTACAGTGCTGATAGTTCCAATTTCCCCTGCCATGTAAATTGTAACCAAAAAGAAAAGCCTGCTGTTTTATAGTGGGCATTTTCCCCTCTTTAGTTTGCAAGTCCCTTTCAGTGTCTTCATAGCGATGCTTCAGTATTCGTCGGATCCCAAAAACCCTCTGATGAAGGTAGGTGCTAAATCTGCTAATGCTGTAGCTAGAGCCCTGACGAAATAGAAGACAGGAGCTGTGATCAACTCCTCCATGATAAATACTTAAGTGCATTCTGGAGACATCACATAATARGACGAGATCTAAAACGACTAAAAGAGCATCAGCAGAAATACGAACCATTGATATCAGCAACATTATAGGCCAAACGAAGAACGAACATAACAGCAGGATTACAGTAAGTAGAATTTTTAACCCCTCATCATTTGTCTTTGTTTTCACTTGATATCAAGCACCAACTGTATTTTCGAACAAAATACTTCAAACTGGCCCGTTYCAGATGCATSGYCTATTCAGGCAGTAAAAAGACGAAACCACACAAATACATGTATTATTCCTAATACAGGAGGGGAGACATCTGAAGAAACTTCGTTTCAGAAGCGAGCAACATACTTTGTATTACTCCGTATCWTATAATACAAAGAGGATGTGTATATAAGTTATAAAGAAAAGGGACAAACTCACTACAAAAAGGAAAAACTAGTGTAAACATCTTCTGAAAAAAWTTGGTGAAAAAATGMATCTCAAACACAAGGATGTAACAGTCATATTTGATACAAATGATTCTCGTAGCAAACTTTCCAGTGAGAGTCTTCTGCCACATCTGAACTTCCACCACCATTGCTTAACTCCGAACATATACTAGTTTTCTCGGYAGGGAACTTCTTTGCATCTTCTTGASTGATGCTGTCTTCAGTATCAGCTGCAWTGTTCGCAATTTTAGTAAAATCTGCATCCGTGYCATCCAGGCACGAAGAGGATTGATCYGGATCATTGCAARCGTGGGCATCACCTTCTTCATCYGAGAAGCATCTACAGCAATCTAACTCATCCAATTCAAATATACYGTTTGCTAAGCCTTCCCTCCATGATATCCTAACTTCGGAATCAGGCATATTACAGAACAAAGTCTCGGGAGCCCCAGGAGAAGTCTGCCTATCAATGGCTTTTCTGAAGATGGCGAAGTCAATAGAATTATCTGGTCTAATCAGTGGATCAAACTCAAAACTCGTCCTAGACGAGTCCCCCATTGGTATGTCACATTCGGGAGACAAGCTAACTCTTCTAAGAACTTCAGCTACTGAATCAAGTTCACTTTCGAACCAAAGTCTTGATATCTCATCCCTACTCAACTGGGACAATTCAAAGCTTTGAGGGCTTGAATTAGACTGTGGAGTTTGAATAACATTGCCACTGCCTATCGAATTTTCAGAACACGGGGTCGTTCCTCCTTCAWGATCAAGCCTAAAATTGTCTTGTTTTAGTGAGACTRCAACCTCAGAACTTGGCACATGAGAAGGTGWAGCTGATGAGGGACTGAGCACTAAATGATCGAAAGAAGGTCCGAGGACACCTCGAAACTCAGAGCTCCTTCTCCTACTACCATTAGATACAGTGGTAGCTGCACTAGTTGTGACTGTACTGCTACTCTTATTGCACAGCTCGGAGGAAAATCCGAGACTCGATGCAGGTGAAGATGAATAACCATTTGATTTCGACATTTCGTGCTCATTCAGTCTCACCTCACTTCCATCATCATCATCATCATCTTTGTCAGTGCTCTTTCTCTCATCACAAGGAGATAAATTCCATTGCATCAAAGCCTCAGCAGGAGAAGGCACAAGAGAAAACCTAGGCTTGTTAAAAGACCCTATGACACTCTCATCTTCACTGCAAAACACCTTAGTATTACTTGATCCAAACAAGTCATTGTTTCCAATAGTCAGTATACCTCTTGGCCTGCATTTCCTCTTGTCACTYACTCCTGAAAGAACATGACCAGCAGCATAACAAGTATTGGGTGTSGCTTTCACCACCGACGTCGAACCGCCCTGTATCTCAGGCGAAATTGAAGCCTGAATCGGAGGAATTGGGCTACTTGTATCAGATGAATCAATTTCTTTTTCACCCAAATTCACTTTTTCACCATATCTATAAGAATTCCCCAAACAAGCCCCATTTCCAATTTTATTCACAGGAGTAAAATTTGCAGCATTTTCATACAATTTGATTTCAGAARCAACAGAATTTTTGCAGAAATCATCAGAAAGATCAGATCTTGAAATGGGTTTCTTACCAGATTTCCAAGGGTAAAGACAAGGATTAGGAGGGTTCTTTTTCTTCAATCCATTACGAGTTTTGGAATTGGGTTTTTCTGGGTTTCGCACATTATTCAGTTTTCCTCTCACAAGTTTGAAATTTGGGGCTGATTTAGGAGTGTTATTAGCAACAATAGATTTGGGTTTCTTAGTGCTAGCATTTTTAGCAACATTATTAGAAGAATGATGATGTCGGAAGGTAAAAACCTGAGACACCCTTTTGGAGCGTCACATTGAAATGGGATAGTAGCAGTTGATTGGAAGAAGAGAATGAAGAAGAAAACGATGATGAAATGTTTGAAATCTTTCACCTTCAATGGAGCTTCTTAGACATATTCTCGCTGGTGTTTTGTTCTCATGTTTACAATGCTTTTTTGTCGGCATAAAAAAGTTTGCTTTCATTCATTGTGAATCTCATCTGATTTTCTGAAGAATTTACATTGATTCAAATGAAGGGATTTTTGGAGGGGATGTTTGGGTTGTTTTAGCTGATAATAAGGTTGAATGAATGGGATGAATTTGATGATAGTAGAAACTGAAAACATGAGGTTGAAAGTAAGCAGAAGGATATAATAGGTTTTTTTTAAGTTTGATCTGAAATTGAGAATGGGGAGTAGGGGTTAGAAAGTTTCAATTATTGCCCCTGAATTTTGGGGCCTTAATTACGGAAAAGGGCTTCCATGATTCATTTAATTTATTGCCAATGTGCTATAACTGGCTTGATTATTTAATTTTTTTTTAAAAGCCATTTTGGTCCGTTGGGATGATGTTGGGTTGACTTTTTTGAGTGGTTCCAACTAAATATTCATATAAAAGGGAAAGAAATAAATAACAAGACAAGTGTAATTACTGAGTAAACTAATGCTACTTTCTCCATTTGATGATTGGCAACAAATAATCCTTCAAGTTACATAGTACTTGATATCCGTTGTTGATGTTGAAAATGAGAATTTGAGTGGTTATATCTTGTAATTAGAAGGATTGAAAAATATATATCACTGTTCCTTACATCAATCATAGTGGATTGAATTCTATATAATTGTCCACATTTTCTCATTTATTTATAGTATATGAGAAAATGAGTTTATGGAGAAAAGTAATATTTATGCTATGATGAAATAATAGAGATCAATAATGATTTTTAATTAGTTATTTAGGTATTGTGATCATCAGCAGTATTGGATAGCTTAACATTAGGTGAAGTCAAAACCTTAGCGGAAGTTTCACAAACACATACATTTTAGGGCGACTTTGGACATGTTTTTAATATACAACTAAATCGATATCACGACTTGGCTAACAATCGTAATCATGAAGGATTGTGAATAAAATTTAACTTGAAGTAAAGTCGATTATTAAATATCGCATTTGAAAGGAAAAAGCCTGAATAAAAAGAATTACAGGTACAACTCACTCACTTTTACGTTCAATTTGGTAGAGTGTTCTCATTTAAAAATCCAGTTGCTCCGTCCTAATCATGTTGCAATGCAATGAAGAGCAACAGCAATACATTATGAAGGACAGCTAATCAAAACTCAATTTTACATCCCTTAATTATATGGATGTTTATCAATCTACGTCTCGTATTCATTATAGGGTCTACGTGAACAATTGTTTGCAACAAATGGATATTATTTATGAGGTATAAAATATTCCTTTGTTGCAAACAATTATTTACGAAGAAAGTATTAAAAATTAATTACTTTATTCGATCTAGGAATAGGCTGAAAGCTTGGGGGGATGCTAAAAATTGATGGCACACTGGCACCAAAACCCAAGCCATCCAAGAATCCGAAAGGGATTAACTCAGTGTCCGTGTCTATTCCAACATCGATAAGAGACTTCCCTTCAAATAAGCCTATTTAGAGAACACTTTGGTGGTGAACGAGAAGAAAATATTACTTTTAAGATGCACGATTAAAGCATCTACAATGGTACTACTAAGTAGTTCAGTACCAATGTACTTCGTATTACCAAATAGTCATATATACATCATACAACAGTTCCAAGTACAWTGCAATAGAAATACTCCTTRCCTTACTACAGTTTGGCTTCAATTTCCTCGAGAGTCAGTCCCTTGGTCTCCGGAATTATGAAGAATATAAATACGAGGGACAATAAGGTTATGCCACCYAACATAAAGAACACATTCCCAGCTCCCATGAGATCCTGCATTACAGAGTCGGATTAATTATTCTTCTGATTCTCCTTGCTCAGTAATTTACGACGTATACAAATTGGACAGGGAAACATAAGTTAATGGTTCTTCCGCTTCCCCTTGGTCCAGTGATAAACCAGGTACAGATATGGGACAGAGAAACATAATGGTTCATACATACATGAACTAGCTGTATTCWTTTTGCAATTAATCAGTGAAAAATCTTTGAGGAAGAGAGGGAGAACTATACCTTCAAGGGAGAAAAGGCAAAGCTCACAAGAGCATTTGCCCCAAAATTGATGAGCACTGCCATACTCACTCCTTTTCCTCTCATCCGCAAGGGGAAAATTTCCGATATTATTAACCAGCCAATTGGACCATATGATAACTGCAAAGAAGTTCAATATCAATTTTGAGTAATAAAGTTTATGGCCATTCTAGCGTGGATTAATAGGAATCATGGCCAGTCTAGCTTGGATTAATAGGTACACATCAAGTGAGTAGATGGAATAGGGAAGCATTGTGGAAAACTAATGCGGCGAGTTGGTGAGGGGGGGAATTTTGGCAAAAAGGGGATTGTCATGTAATAGTTTTCTCAACACACCCAGCCCTGTATTACGTCATGTAATCCCATCTACCTCCTTCAAACTTCTCTATAATCATTATCTTGCTTCCTAATCACCCCCTTAATTTATCTGATTAACCCTATTTGAAGCATGCCCTTAAACTTCCCTGTGAGGAAGAATTCTAAACGAAACTTCGATACATGCAATTAACGACTATTGGTCTGCAAAAGAATATAAATTTTCATTAAAGTCAAAAGAGTTTAAGCACCTTAACTTCAAATCCCGGGAGAAGTTAATAACACTGATGTCAAAGGCTAGGATTGAAATAAGAGTGAGAAACTCATGAACAGAAGTGACAACCCATTTGCAAAGTTAAGAAAAAGTCTAGACAAACTCACGATTTGCAATCCCAGAGAAGACTAGGTTTAGAACCCTGGACCCTTATCTCAGATAAGACAAAGCCTTAATCCCAAAATGACAACAACAACAACAACAGAATGACAGATATGCTTGTTAAAAAATCCCATTAATCCTATATTTATTTATATGAAGAATCATGTAGAGAAGCAGATTCTTAATTAWTTGTAGACAGAACTTGAAATAAAAATTAATACGGAGTACAAATTAATGATTGGCAGTACCTGATAACAACCAACATAGAGGAGCAAACCAATGACAGCTATAGGCGGTGCATCARCAAGGAAAGTGTAATAAGCTCCAAGAAATAATAAAGATAACACCTGCCACACAAATAATTTTAAACTTTTAAGGGACTGGCAGCAAAGTTCAGAAGTTGAAGCGTTCGGTAGCGTGATGAACTGACATGATTAATGGCATAATTCAGGACTAATAATTAATTATAGTAAATTAAGAGAACCAGATCTGAGGACTTTGATTTCTTAACCGAAATTACAAGGATAATAGCTTCAAGCTATAACTCTCAAAACTAGTAACTTGAGGTTACCACTCTCTTTAGTAACTTGAGGTCACAACTCTCCAAGAGTTTTCACTCAATTACATTCATATTCCACATACCTATGCTCTTCCTACTTAGCCCTATGTATAAATAAAACTACCTCTAGAAACTTCTACCAATTTCTAGTATTTAAATTATTATAAAATACCTGAATTACCATTAGCCTGTTAATATTGGTTCATTACAGGTAGTTGTATGAAGTTATATTGCCCAATAGTCAAGTATTTCAGTATTAAGGCATCATTTTACTCATGTAGCTTTCTCTTGAAATAGAAGCACATGCACAGCACAAGTGCGTGAATACAGAGAGAGAGAGAGAGAGAGAGAGAGGAGGTAGGGAAAATTACCATCCCAGATACACCAGTAAGTAGTAAAGGTCTTCTCCCAAGTTTGTCGATAATTGAGACAGCTAGTCCAGTCATAACTAGCTGCAACAGTACATAAGCTGATCAGAAAAGGAATTAACAAAACATCATCACATACAACAAAAGAAACAAGGCATTTTAATGATGTAAGAAACTTTGTCATATAATAATAATACTCGTYTATGTAGATAGACTAATTTGGTTATTTACTCCTAATGAAATTTCTGGACAGTAAGACAAGCTCAGGAAAACACCTCAGATGATTAGGCTCAGGCCTCAATCTTAAAGACTAACAAAATTATTTAGCAAACAGGCAAGTAGGGAACAATGACAGCCCATCAAAGACAAAGGATTTAAAAGGTTTGCTTCTGTATCAAGTTAAAAGTCAATCCTACCTTGAAAAGACCAAGCAGAATTGAGACCCTTGTCGCATCAGATGCTGCAGAAAATCCTGCACTCTGTTGGATTATAGTTAGTCAACAGTAAAATGAGGTCGCCTGAGAAACCGATGGTTTATCAACTCATTAACAACAAGTCAATAATACAGCTAGTACAAATAACTTGCCTGCAAGATAGTGGCAGCATAGTACAGAACACTTGGTTGACCTGTTATCTGAGGATAAAAATGATGTCAGGAAATCTGAATAAGCAGCTTCAAGTATCAGAATCCAAACAGAGAAATGCCTACCTGCTGGAATAGGACTAAACCACAACCAATAAATAGAGCCTTCAAGTACTTCCCTCTAAACATCTCTAATGTAGAGATATCAGTCAGTTCACCAGCAACAGAAATTTCAGCAATAATCTCATCTACTTTCCCAGCCGTATCACTGACAGTTTGTCCTCTAAGACGGCACATGGAACTAATGGCATCTTCCCTTAAAACCTGCATGTCTCCTTTTCCTTGTATAGCACACAAAAGAAGCCATCTAGGAGAATCTGGCAGCCACCACATCCCAATTGCCATTAGCACTGATAAAGGAGAGCTTACACCATAAATATAGCGCCAACCAGAAATAGCATCCACTAGAAGACTCCCAACGACATAACCAATCTGCACACATCAAGCAATGTCGCAATTCTCAATCAGAGCTCTTTTATGAAACCAAGAATATGAGAAAAAATTAAATAAATAAAACCTATCCCTCAATAAAAATTTGATTAAAAAAAAAAAGTAGCTTTGGTGACAATTAAGTAAATTAAATTAGCTTCGAGAGAAAAATTGGTTAAAAAAGCCGAATAATGTGTCATCTAAATTTCACAAGTAGACGAAATCAAAAAAATATAAGAATTTAAATGCTGCTGAAGCTAATTTTATTTACCAATTTGACAACAAAGCTACTTTTTTGTACCAAATTGTCATTGAGAGTTAGGGTTTTTTTTTTACCAAATTGGTCGATTGGCCCAAGAAAAATTAGAGACTTGTCAAGATGGCGAGGAATGCTCGATGAACTTAAACCAACCAAATAAAAAGGTAGGACTGAACACTTACAACCATCCCAATAACTATAAAGAACTCTTTCAGAGATATTAGTCGTCCTCTCAAATTAGATGGAGCAGTCTCAGAAATATACGTTGGTGCAGCATGCATAGCCTGTGATAGCAGTAACATGATATTAAAAAACTGACAACACTGTTATGTGGAATCTAGAGAGAGAAGGATGAAACAAATGCAGCCTAGTATAAGCCTTAATTAATCAAATAATGATCAATGATCTTAAAATCCTTATTTAGCAAAAAGAACCACCATTAAATACCCCGCCCCACCCACACAAACTGTGCAAAAACATGTATGAATGCATGACTTCATGCGCTTGCGTGTGCGCATGCGCATGCAAGAGATAGAGAGAGAAGCAGGTAAAAGATGATATGGAACTCATTAAGACAATACAGACGCATCATAAATGCTATGAGCAACAGACAGAAAGTCAAGGTGAACACGAAAACGAACTAATTTGTCAATCCACTGAAAAGATAGAAGAGTTATTAGAATAGATACCAGTCCAATCCCAATTCCAAATATAAATCGTCCTGTCATCAGGATCACAAAGGAAGGTGCTACTGCTGTAATTAGAGCCCCAGCAAAATAGACTATGGAAGCTGTGATCAACTCTTTCCTCCTCCCTATAAAGTGCATTCTAAAACATCACATAATATGACAAGAATGGTCTATGAAATTGACAGCAAGTGGAGAAATACAAACCAAGGAAATCGGCAACAGTAAATGCCAAAACTGAACCAATCAGAGCTCCATACAATGAGCCACTGCTCTGCAAAAGATCAGAGGCATATGAAGTAAAATAGTCAATGTAACTATACAGATTATCATGGACAAGAATAGCCCCCCAATCAAGTATTATATACAAGACGAAAAAGAAGACTCACAATAAGTCCAACTTGAACAGAACTCAAGTCAAACCACGTAATTCCACTCAGGGTTGGTGACTGCAACAGAAGAGAGAAGTTTTAGTACACAAACAAATGCTCCTTCTGTTCCTATTGAATCTTGGAAGTACAAAGACTGAAGAAACTGTCATAAAAATAATAAATAAGAAACATATATTTCAGAAGCCATCAAATAGGAATGTGTGTGTTTGTGCYCGCGTACTTCTGTTCTTTTTTCAGGTGATAGCGCATATTGCTTCTTAAATCCTAACCCTAAATAAAGGATTTGTGTTTTTAATTTCCAGAGATGAAAGCTAGCGAGTCATCCCTCCCCACCAGGCCACCAAGGTGGAGCAGTAGATCACTAATAGTTAAGCATGGCAAACCACACACAAACAGCAACGTACGAAAAGATTGGTACAATACAATACCAAATAAAAGAGAATAATTTCAAGTTGTTAAGTTTTATGTATAAATACTAGAAACTGCTAACAAGAAAGTTCTGTGATATAAAAAAAATAAGAAGATGACCCATCCATATCCTCATACTTGAATTGAAATTGAGGCCGATGATGTGGCACCAATATCATAACCAAAAAGCATTCCACCGAGAGCTGGGAATACAAATCTGCAAAAAAAAAAAAAAACAAATTAGAAACCCACTTCTTATAGGAGCGCATACACGGACACAAACATATAAGTGACACAGTTCATATAATTATGACAAAACATAGAACCAGCAACTTTCACTCCCTCTGATTAGATATAACTATAGAAGTGTCCCGTGTTGAAAATTTGTGGACCTTAAAGACATGCTTTGACCATTTAGAATTCTTAGAATAGCAACATTTTGAAAGCCTAACATAGAATTATCAAGGATAACAAGCACAAGTTTAAAACTACTAATTTTCTTTTACAAACAAAATAATAAAATTCTGGCATAGGACACTCAAATCAGTGAACTTAATAGAACTCTTGTACTGCTATTGATTCGACAATTATGTCATAGCTTCCTAGAACAATTAGCAAAATGTGTCTAGAACTAAAAAAACTGAAGGAATTATATACTGTTCCTAACTAAAATACACTCAAACTAATTTAACTAAAAGCAATTTTATACTGTTATTATAGTTCGATTGTGATGAGGCAACTTCGATGGAAATACAGGGYAATGTGGCTTAAACTGAAAAATTCATACTCCTAGTTAACATACACTCACATCAGTTAAGTTTATAACACTCCGACACTTTTAGTGAGAATCAAGCATAATTTACCAAAATGCAGCTAAAAATCAAGCAATTGTGAGAGCAATCGTCTTCCAAGCTAACAAAAAAAAACATAAATTAAATTTCAAAGCTAAAATAGACTCAAATCAATTAAGTTATAGGATTATAGCCCTGGTAATCTGTTATTTAACGATGAAGCATAATGTAGCGAAAATTCGAGCAAGTGCAAGAATAATCACATTCCAAGCTAACATAATCTCAAATCAATTAAGTTTATAGAACTAGTTAACTGTTAATAATGATGAGGCATAATTTAGCAAAATGTAGCGAAAAATCGAGCAACTGCAAGAACAATCACCTTCTGATTTACATACAAACGCTAATTTGTTACAAACAATAATCAAAATTGAATAAATCGAAGAATCAAAAATACTCACGGCAAAATGCTAGAGAGAGCAGAGTAATTGTCAGTGGAATGACCGCCATTTGTAAGCGGTTGCTGTTCCGAATCAGCYTTAAATTCACCAGAAGCCTGATCACACAAACACGAACATCAACATCTTAATACTACTTCAAATTAACGTATTTCGAAATCAAACACGAAAAATTGAAGAAACTAACAGAATTTCACAARTTGAAACCAAAAATCAAAGAATCAAAACTCTTAGAAAGAAATCAATCAAGTATGAAGAATGAGAAAGAAAGTGTCGGAAATTGAATACCTTGCCGAGAGAAGAGAGAACGTGGTTGGTCGTGATCGGAAGGTTGCGGACCCATGATTGAGCGAGTCAAAGGAGAGAAGAAAGTTAATTATTCAACTAAAGAATGATGATCGATGATATGATGAAGAAAATCGAGAGTGGATATACGAGAATCAGAAATGGAGTTGTTGAAGAAAGAGAGAGAAAGTGAGGAGAAAGAAATTGGGTTTGTTTGTTAATATTAGCGCATGTATGTACTAGTCCATAACCTACTAAGTTAGTAGTAGTAGTAGTGGCATGAGTGTCACTGTGATTACATTTCTAGAGCTATCTTTTGTTCCTCAGACTGACCTTCTAGTATCAAGAACATATGAAGACGTCAAGACTCAACGTTGCTAGTTTTGCTGCCCGTGCGCATATGATCGGTGCGGCCCTAATCCAAGCGTTAGTTCAGATAGCCGATCGCATATACGCAACAAGCTAGAAAAACAAGGAATAAATGCGTAATGAACATTGACATGTACTAACACATATGTTCATTATTCGAGCAAATAGCATAGAGAGTTGTGTCATATGAACATGTTGTGCATACCATCGGGAAACTGTCAGACGCAACAGCAAGCTATGTGCAAATAGTTAAATACATGCGTAGTAATTTTACTTTTTGTGAAAAAAATAAAATATTACGCAATTAATCACTTGATTGTTTGATTTGTAAAATCATTACTTTTTTCGATTTAGATTCAACGCTTTCAAGTTTCGTGAGCAATATCAATAGTTATTAAGAGGGTTGCTTTAACAAAATCTTCAACAAAATCATTATGGTGAATAATCCAATAGTTTTATAATCCAATATGTTACTTTTCAACTTATTTCAATACTTTTGAATAAGATAAGTTCAGTTTAGTACAAAATACGTAAATCAATCCATTTATTTTCCTTTTACAAATAAGTTTCAAATAGTTGAAAGAACACCCTATAATAACATATTTTAAATGCCGAAATCGAGATACATATTTTTATTCTATACTGAAAATGCTCCCCTGAGAACCCTCCAATTGGCCTGCTCCTGATACGGGCGTAACCAATTTTATTCAAAGTTATCAGAGGCCACATTCGTTCACTGTACGATTCTAATCCACACAACGTGGATTATTCGTATCCGTTCATCAATCATTCCTTCCCTACTCCATTATAATTATATCAGACAAATAAATGACGCACATGTGACACAGTCCCAAAGAACACTGCATTACAATAATATCGTTTGGGTAAGAGTAACAGCCATGACTTGTTATCAGAATCAGCTAAACATTAACAAATCGTTTAAAAAACAACAAACCAACCCTAACATCGCAGATCGTATCATCCTTTTCGGCTATCACCAAAATGCAATACGTTGAGGTTCCTAACAAAGTTAAAAAGAATACTATTAACGGCTACAGATACAGATACGATACGAAAAGTTTAAAGATAAATACCAGAAAACATATTTTCACCACCGTCAAATTTTGCTTAATTAGTTTATGCTTATAATCTCAACAAACACTTGCTTGACAGTAGTAGCCACAAAATGTATGGCCTGATTGTGATAGAACCGCCACAGCAATATCGAGTGCAACAATAAGTTTACCTCTGGCTGGTTGCTGGCCGGTACCCTTGGTCCAGTTCCTTTGCCAGGATTAAGCGCAAGCCTTTCGAGTGGTAAATTTTTTCATCACCTTCCGCCAGGAAAGTTTTCCTTGTGCTCAGTCGTATCTGCTGGCTTCAGCTTAAGTAGCTGCAGCGGAACATATAACATTAGATTATGACCATAACAACACACATGTTTACAAAGTATCATCTCAGAATTTCTTAAACTTGACAGGCTAATCTTCATCCCCAGTGTGATAGCTAGCTGTAGTGCCATAGCGGGCAGCCAACATGCCGCAACATTCGGTGGCAGCCTGAGAAGCATTGTAGCGGTTTTTTACTTGTTATTCGTCTCAGATATCACTATCCCACCTCCTTGTGAGCGAAGGAACAAAATTCGTTTCGAGTGACGCACATCGTGGACTACAAAAGAAGAGAATCATTGTCAACTCTAATAGCATCCCGAAGTTCCATATGAAATACATGTACACTTCCGAAGGTACCATTGTAACAACCGGTCACATTATAACTTTGATGGTAACATATCACTGTTTCACGAGCGAATGCTTTGGATACATTAATGGGAAAAAATTATGAAACTATAGTATTGTCATACAAGTGCTTCACAACTTCGACAAATTGTATTTGGATCGACAAGGACGAATTGTAATTTTTTTCTCGCAAACTCATGTTATATAAAACCCATGTTTTTTCCTTGATAAAAAGCTACGGTAAACGGGACCAACAGAACGCAGGAGAATTCCGGCAATCAGATTCTTCTGCAAACTCATGTCAGGGAGATCAGAAGACTTGCTGGCGAAATCAAGAGCACAACTGATATCTATACATTTGTGTTTGATCAGGGGAGTTTTCTCAGGATGCTGTTTTACAAGCCTTGTATATTGTTGGACATTCATCGAGTCAGGTTTAAGATTGATCGGATTCAGAAGAGATTACAGGACGCAATTGGGTTCTTCAATGATCTTGGAAGTATCAGCGATGAAGAACCGAGTTCGTCTAATATTAGATCTAGGTTGTGATTCAAGGAAGTGTGTTTTATTATGCGGAATATCAATGTATGTAAAATACTGTAATTAATTTACATGAGTTCCTGGTAATGAATACAAATCTACGCTACAATTTTCAACTAGTAAGCACTAAGCAGTAAGCAGTACAACTCTTCTAGTTTAGGAAGACATACAATTTCCCCCCTTTTTGGGGTTTGGTTGGAAGGAATGAGTATTGATAAGAAAAATAAAATTATTACATGTATTATAAAATTAAATAAAATTTAAAATACGGAAATAAAATTGTGAATGATCAGAACAATTTGCATTTAATGATGATCCTCATCATATGCACAACTCACATTAAGCCCAACTTTGGGACTTGTAATCTGAAGAATATAATCCCGAGTGATATCAACCAATCTAAGCCTTAGTCGTGATAGACTAATAATTTTAYGCATTGTTCTGTATAGCTTAGTACAGAACTACGGACTATGGATCATCACTTGAGATTATTGCCCTCAAAGTTGGAATTATATTGTGATATTTTTAGGTGGGATCGATTAAAATGTCAAAAGGTTCATTCATGTAAGTGATTTCCAATAAACAGAACTTAAATAGCAGACAACTCGACTTCATGYTTACAAGGCCGGTATGCGACAAATGTGTGATCATTTGAGAAGGAACCAGGATTGAAACATGTAACTCCTTCATACTTGAATGCCTTTTGCTCACTTCTATCCCCTAAAATTATCTGTATTGCAAAGCAAAATTAAGTCATATTTGTAATTGCAACTCTTGTTTACTGTGAAATGCCTAATTACTTCTTTTTGTGTGTTTTCACTTTTCAGGAGAAGGGGAAAAAAAACACTAAGGTTGTGATCAAATGTGATGATACTTGAAGCAAAGAGCAAAAGTGATACCGTGTGAGGGGTTGGATACAAGCTGAGGCAATGATCGTGATTCCAGCTAATCGGTTGAATTGTGAGAGGAAGAGGGCAGAGATGACTCTGGTGTACAATGGTAGCAACCAACTGCAACAAAGARMRGGCAGTCAGTAGTGAACARTAASTAAAAATTACAAGCASAAACAGATAGCAATAACAATAAGCTCACATGTGCAAAAGGATCACTGGTTTCAACTGTTGAAGGGGTAATCAGGCATGAACGCCGCATTCTYTGCAAGAGGTCTCGACGAAATATTACAATTTCTTGCGAGTAAAACTTTATTCTGTTCTCCAGACCAGYAAACCAATTAGAATTAGTAATACAGTAAACTAATTTCTTTTACTAKAAGCTTGAAAGATCCATTGTAATTCATATGGCTAGCATAGCATTAAAATTTAATACAGATATAACATTCAACACTGCAGTTTGATTATTCTCACAAAAGTCACAGGACATGAGAAATTTGGATTCTGAAATACCCGAGTAACACAGTTTCAGAAATTCAGTTGTCTCTCATCATAAAAGCAAAGCAGAGGCATTATTTCATTACTTAAATAGAAGAAACTGGGAGGAAAGGAAAAGAAGAGAAGAGGAGGGAGAAAATTAAATCCCTCTTGTTTGTATAGAGTATTGAGGGAAGGGAAAGGAATGATCCCAACGTCAAATTGGAGCTCCACTTCCCTCCCGTTCTCACCCTGCCCCCCACACCCTCTTAAAATTGGAGCTCACATTTCCCCTCCCTTTCTATTTCATCCCCTTCTTTGCCCTCCGTATTTGCTATCCAAACAAAAAAGCGATAATGAATTGCTATGTACCACACTACCACGGGAACTTCACTTGACATCCATCCCCCATACTGGGGATGATACTGGTACTTWCACTAAATAGCATGCATATTTCACATAATATTCCTCCTCAGATCCAAACTTCAGTTTTGACCCTATCCCTAAACTTGATGCCGTCATACCTGCAAGGGTTGCTCATAAAAAGTGCATTTGGAATCTCCTTCTGAAGCTCTTCTGTTAYATACTTTGGAAGAGCACACCTTGGTAGAACAGATGACGGACCTGAAAATAACAAGACTACAGCATAAGAACGTATGTTGGAGATATTCAAGTACTTCTAGAAACAATTCTTTTTTTCTTTCTTTTTTTTTTGACGAGACATATAGAAACAATTCAATTTACAGTATCTACAATTCTACCTGCATCATCAGGGCTGGGAATAAACAAGAATCGACTATGCTCCTGCAATCGAGGGTATTCTGCAATCATTCTCCCAAGCCTCCCAAACTGCGATCTATGTGCAGATTAGACGCACTCAGAGCTATAAGTGCATAAGCATACTTCAATGAGAAGAAAAAAAGGGAAACATGATAATCATTTGTTTCTCACCTAAGATCAGCAAAAGAA
>SNQN01008046.1:20751-30804 GCA_008642245.1 Bassia scoparia | reverse complement strand
GATTTTTGGGCAGTGGCTGGTGACTTTTCTTCCTTTTTTGGAGCTGCGGTACCACCTGGTGTTGTAGTCTTGTTGAATTCTTCCAAGGTGATATACTCGTCTGAGATTCGCATAGCCTGGGTCAGGGTATCCACCTTTGACTTGGTGAGGTGGTCCCTGAATGGGCCTGGCCTAAGACCATATTATTGTAAAGCCATTATCACCACATCAGGTTTTGACCTGGAAACCATTATGGCTTCCTTGTTGAACCTGGTAAGGTAGTCACGCAGACTTTCATCTTTACCTTGTTTTACAGACATAAGTTCCACTGAGGATTTTTCCCTTCTTCTACCACTTATAAAATGATTTCTGAATTGATCCGCCAGGTCGACGAAGCTATGAATACTACCAGGGGGGATRTTTYTGAACCAGGCTTGTGCAATTCCCGTCAATGTGGTAGGAAAGTATTTACACCAGGTTGCATCCGTGAATTCTCCCAAATACATATGTCCCTCATAAAGGCTCACATGATCTTCGGTTAATGTGGCCTGGTATTTTAACCTTTTGTGACCGAGCTCTCAAAATTTCCTCGCCAAACGGTGATGAGGATGGATACCTGATTTCAGCAGCTGCATGCATCATGATCTGACCAGGAGAAGCTGCCGTTGCTGGTTGACCTTGTGTAGGATTTGGTTCTCCTAGCCTTTGAAAGGCTGAGAGGCGATTACCAAGCCTGTCGTGGACTGACCGTCCAGGCCTGGTTGCATGTCCAAGCCTGGTAGTCTACGATGTGTATCCAGCAGATTCTACTCGAGATTCAGGTCTGGGTGTTCCTGATCTGTCGCGATGCACAAGACTTGCATATCTTACCTCAGGCCCTATACCAGCTTCATCTAGTATATCCTCCATCGACGGTGATGATCCGCATGATGGTGAGGATGAAAGATGTGGCGACTGGTAATTCAACCTCCTTCTGACGTGTGGACGTGGCGGCCTATCTGCGTCGTCCATCTGGCCATGTTGCCTTCTGGTTGAACGGCTTGGAGTGGGCAGGTTTGGACCATAAAAGTCATTTCCTTGCGTGGTTCCTACTCCTTTAGTGTTTCCAGCGTAACCAGAGGATGCCAAACTGACACGTCTTAGGATGTTTCTTGCATGCTCCACCTGGTCTGGGCTTGGTGGAGTCGAATGACCTCGTGCTCTCCAAGAGGGAGAAGGTTCTTGTTGATAAGTTCCACCTGGCCCATTGACCCAGTGTACTGGTTTCTTGGGCTTTGTGGTGGATAATTATGAGATGGTGGTGGCATTGAACCCCGGCTTTCCCGGTGCCTTGCTGACTTGGAGCGCCTTGAGGAGCGACTCCTTGCTGTGGATGATACCTCCTCATGGGTCTCCGTAGGCCGCTCTGTCGCCATGCGCATCATCTCCTGGTTGGATGCATCATCGTTCCAATTCCTCGTATGTGACACTGACGACCACTCCTCTAGGCCAAATTGTGGTCATATATGGTACTGCTATGCAGTTGGCCAACGAGCCGGTGTTGGTGAAGATACCCTGTCTGCAATCCAATTACACAAAACACAGGTTGAAACTACCCTGGGAACGGATCAGCCCCTTCGATGGAGGTGTCAGCTGATTTAACCAGTGGTTCAATATTTAGAGAGAGAATGTAGTTATGTTTGTTCATGGAGAACTTACCAGCCCTTTGGTGTCTCGAGTCTCCTTTTTATACCAGCCCTGCATGGTCAAGCTTCTTTAATAGTGACAAGTGGGCTTGTAAACTTACCAGGTAGGTGTCATTACATGTGCCCAACTTTGACCAGTGTAAAATACTTTTGACTCTTTAGGTTGTGATATTTTGATGCCATCCGGCCACTGAGTTAGTTCACATGGCTGGTTGTATTGGGCCTGTGCGTAATAGATACCATACAAGATCTAAACAAATTTCACTTCTTAGGAAAGCTGAAACATATGTGGAAAGTCCGATTTTGGCTCAGATAAAGTCCACTTGTTGTCGGTATAAAATTCTTATGCGAGACATTAAATATGCGAAATGCAGTATTAAAAAAACAAAAAAAACCTAGTTAATTTAACCATCATTAATCATATTATTCTCACATCTTTGTGATAATTAATAAAATATTATAGTAGATGCCGCCACGTCTAATTGTCGCCTTAGTATTTTATTTTTTTTATTTTTTATTGTTTGCTGATGAGCATTCCCCAATAAATACTCCCTCCCGTTTTTTTACATGTTTCATATCATTTTGAACGGGTTTTAAAGGTTGATTGAGGGATAAAATAGTTGGTTAGTTGGTAAAAAAATGGTTGATAAGTTAGGTAAAGATTAAATTGTACTATTGAATGGAAATTTTAATAGGAAATAGTAATTTGGGTGAACCAGATTGGGTTAAAATTATGAAAGGTTGACTTTGAAATAGTAATTCATTGATTTAGAAGTTAAATAAGTAGATTAAAAGGTAAAATAGTTTGATTTGGAACATCTATTTAGATTGTATCTTCGGCTCCCTCCAACTTCTTGTAGATCACTTGTCCTTTTTTGTTGCTTGAACGCTTACCACGTTTGGTATTTATATAATAATAATAATAATTATAATAATAATATAATAATATAATATAATAAAATAATATAATAATAATAATAATAAAATAATAATATAATATTATAATAATAAAGGATCACAGCTGTTGGCAGATGCTTGGTTTTATTTGGAGGCCTGGAGATGCCTCAACTGCTAATGTGGTGTATAGAACCTGCACTCATTTCTGCTTACAGGAAGAAAGTCTATTGGCAAGTATTGCTTGCAGTGTGTATATCATTTGGAAAACCAGGAATGGAAGCTTTTGTGGAGCTCTGCTCAGTATGATGGTGCACGAAATGAGTTGACTGTGTTAAATTTTGGATTAAAAATAGGATTGCTACATTGTATTGTAAGAATTAGTAGTGTGGCTGATGCAATTTGGTTTTAGTTCTCTGAAGCTGTTGCTGTTTAGCTAGCTTGTGCTGCTAAGTTTTGGGGTTATGGTGGAAGGGATCCTTCCTGGAAGGTTTGCTTTCCATCCTGACTTGGAACCCTAGATGTAATTTTGGTGTTGGCATAAATTTCTTTTACCTCTCAAAAAAAAAAAAAAAATTAACATATAAAATAATATTAATAATAATAATAATAATAATAATAATAATAATAATATAATATATATAATAAGTGTGTTGCCTGGTGGAAGTCCCGAACAGGTGATCAACTCCTCTGCAGCTGCTGGACGGTCCGATTCTCGAGGCTTGGGAGACTCTGAACGGTTGTTCGGTTTTTTTAATCAATGGTGTCCTCTGTTCTCCGTTGCGACGTTATGCTCTACTTGCTAACGGGTTTTTGATGGAATATTTTCGGGTTCTGCCGTGCTCTTGCGCGGTTTGTGGGATTCAAGCATCGTCATAATATTGTCAAGATACCTTCTTGATGTTGTTTGCTGGTCTAAGATTACTGCTCGCAAGGAGGTAATGTTGGTTAAACAGATTGGAACGAAGGACTCTTCAACCAGCGATGGTTACGTTTATTCTGTGTAACGTCTGGTGGTTGTACTTGACGGTCTTCCTTTGACGCAATTGGGTTTGGGCTGAGTTGTACCTTGTCGGGTCTGGTTGCAGCAGTAGCGGAGCGAAGGAATGTATGCTGGTTGAGTGTAGGGGACATTGGCTACGGCTTTCTTCCTTTTCCCTTTCCTTTATTGGGGAAATTAGATATAAGGGAGTTGTTCGTTCTGAAGCGGATCCAAACCTATTAGGGCTCAAGTATTGGGGTGCGTGCAACCGTTCACATCTTTAGCAGAATCGGATTGCTATTGCTAGAGATGGAGACCAAATTCTTGTAGATCACTTATCTTTTGTTGCTTGTAACGCTTGCCACGCTTTGTGTTTTTAATAATATAATAATAATAATAATAATAATAATAATAATAATAATAATAATAATAATAATAATAATAATAATAATAATAATAATAATAATAATATTTCAAATTTTAGAATGCTAAAGTGCTAAGTACTAAGTACTAAGTAATCAATATGTCTAATTATAATCAATGTAATTTCACTTTCTCCGGTCATTAACAATAATATATGCTAAAGTGCTTCCATTCAATTAGAATGCACATTAGCTGTGGATGTTGCATTATAGGAGTTGATCGTGGCTTCGGGCTAATTCAAAAATTAAAGTAGCTTTGGTCCACGAACGAACACCACAGTCTATATTGAATTTCACACTATTACATGTGAATATCGTGACGCTACCTGGATCCGAGGATCCAAATTCATTTTTGATATATTTGGATCCTTAAAATTTAGACTCTCATGGATATGGATAGGATTCGAGATTTGGATTGAGTCTTCCTCTAAAACTCGGATCCGTTTATCCGTTTTCTTATAAAATATGTTAAATGTAGTTCACTTCCACTGCACTAATTCAATATTTCAATATTTAATATTATGACCGAAAAATAAGGTAAGGTTATATTTTTTTAAATATATATAGTTAGATTAAAAAACTTTTAGAAGTTTAATTTTTAGTGTTGTAAATGTGTATTTGTGTTTGAAACTTTGAATATGTCGTACTTTAGTCATGTGTGATTGGTTGTAATTCTTGTAAACTCATAAATAATGGGATTCGTGAGTAGAATGTATGTCGTTTTAGAATTTTATTATAGAAACCTTGATTGATTTTGTGTTTTTTTAAATTATTTGAATTCGAAGTACTCCGTAGAAAATTTAAAAAAGAATCGTTTAGGACCCGGATTCATCTGGATCTGGATCCGAGTCCTAAAAATTAGGACCCTAATGAATTCAAGTAAGATACACTGCCACAAAAATTGGATAACATATCATATTTAAGAGACCGGTTTTGATTAAAACCGGTCTCTTAACTAAAGAGACCGGAGATTCATCAAAACCGGTCCAAATATCGCTAGTGGGATTTACTAATATAAAATTAATATAATATAATTATATTGATGAATAATTAATATGAGTGTGAAAGCCATCCAATATTTCAAAATATATTTTTCACTCACTATTAAATAATATAAAATTTATTCAATAAAAAACAAAACTCATATAAATTATTATCTATAGAAAATCATTTAAATAAAACATTAATTTATCAAATCCAACATATAAATCAATCAAATCATTAATTCAAAAGGAACTACTTTTTTATTAATATAACAATTCCATTATATTATGATACAAATAATTATATCAATCAATATATATAAAACATCTCAATCTATTATAGTGCAAAACATTCTAAAACACATTATAAAAACAATGTTAATATAACATATTTATAATCAACTCATAATGTAGCATAAAATACCTCTGACTAACTTTCTACACTAACCTATGTCACACAAAATATTCACGTAGTAATTAATAGGTGACAATGACACACACTCCTCTAAAATATTCAACGATCATCATCTACATAATAAAGTTAAGATCTACTTAATACCAATACATTAACCTAAATTAAAAACCAAAAAAAATTATCTTACTATTTTTTAACAATATAATAGTGCATGCGATCATATATTTTTAACAATATATCGAATAGCACACCGAATTATATATCAAAATATAAAATTCACATAGATCTTTGAAATAAATAGTATAGTCTAAATACTATTTAGATCTTTCATAAACTTGAAAAGTTTATTTTTCATAAAGAACTTTGAAATTTAAATAACAGGCATGTTGCGTGCCAAAACAATAAAAGTTAAAAGATCACTAATATAATATATCATGTTTTATATATAAACACATGTATATTGATATGCATTATATTTAATAAATTGTAACTCAGAAAATGTAATAGAAATATCATTACAATATTCAAAATATATTGATAAATATATCGATAGTAGAAAAATAATTCCTGATTTTATGAAATAATTTATATAGTATGTTTTAAAGGATTTTGTGAAATTTATAACAATCAAGAGAAGAAGCACTCATTAGAAGATGCGGTAAATTATATCAGCGAATATAAAGAGGATAGGGAGGAAAAGTCATGAGAGAGTGGTCGGTGGAGGTATCACATCTCAGTTATATTATAATTATAATTATTATCATAGAGCAATTACGAACTAGAAGGGGAGAGGACGAGTGGTGCGGACTCGTCAGAGGTGGTCGACAAAGGGGGCGGCAGAAGGATAGGTAAAATAAGAGAAAAATTACTAAATATCGCCTAAGGCCGATATACCTATAGATATATAAATATCGACCGTATAAAACATTACTTAGGTCGTGATATATTATATATATATATATATATATATATATAATGCATAAATGTATGTAATATTAAGTATTAATTAATGAACGACAGAATAATAAATTTTATATATCGAGTATAATCGGTTTAATTTGTTTATTTATTGAAAAATTTATGCATGTACTTAATCTCCTTGCCCGATTTTAAAGAGTGTACAATCGGTTTAGTATGATATTTTCTGGAGAAGGAGGTCATTCAGTCGGTATCAACCTCCCTTACTTGTATTATTAATAATTATTATTATTTTCACAAGCTTATCCTCTATTTAAATCAGCAGCTAAATTTAAGAACAAATATAATAATATATATATATAAGAAATATTTATTTTTATGTATGTTTATCCTGTTATTTTATTACATATATAATTCATATAGTTTATTTTTATTAATAGAGACAAAAAAAAATACAATACCTATTATATAGATATCGATATATAATAATCGTCGAATTAATATTTTTCTAATTGAATGGAAATAGACGATCTATTGGACAATATATACGAGAATAATGACTGGAGAAAGTGATTCCGGACATTTGGCAAATTAATCATATATTGATTTGATTCATTAGTATTAATGGATAGCCAAAAAAGAAAAAAAGAACAATATATTGCTAGATGCTACCACTATTACTTGTGCTCTCTCTATATTATCTTTGAATACATAATCGAAGAGTTAGGACATGGAAACGCTTATGAAACATACATAATACGATTAGAAAGTTATTATTATGCTCTTGTGTATTAATTTATTAGTAGAATTTTTTCCACATTTCATTAAGCATTGTTTCCTTGCTCAACGCTTGTAACCTTTTATTTTATGTACGAAATTGTGTGTGTATAATTATTATAATGACCCCCCATTATTGGGTGTATTTCGCGAGGCATTACAATGCTAAATTGACTTTACATTAATTCTTCTACTTTTGGATTGAGCGACCAACTATACTGGAGACGTTTATCTCGGTGTTTTCTTGTGAGACGCGCTTTAACTATTATTTTTAATAACAGCAGCTCCAATACATAACTTGGCTTCAATTTGTCGAACATACAATCTTAATGTCAGGAGTCAAGTAAACGTTGTATATGTATGGAAATAGACTATTCATCACATGTGATATCATAATAACAAAAGATAAAACAATTAAGCTTTAGTATGTATTTTTGTATGTTCATAAGTGTTTCTCCAACCTAACTTTAATTAACGTATGTCAAAAGGAATATATATTGGAAGTAATCAGATAACTTCATTGTATATCAGGAATGATTCAGGGTTTATTTCTATAAGTCTATAACATGATGATGTCTATCCATGTAAATTCACTTGACCTGTATATTAAACAATCTGAGAGTCAGCGATGCGGTTTATTTATCAGGTGGACAGCCCTGGTGTTAATCTTCCATTTAGGATTATTAGGGCTTCGGGCTAATAAAATTAAAGTAGTCGATCTAATTAATATGTTCTAATATGATATTTCTAACTTCCATAAGACCTTACTTGTCAAATAGAGATCGAACGTGTGGAAATAGAGATTAATGTCTAATTCATCACGATGTCTGGAATGTGATATAACGATCTGGAACGTGCGATGTTGTCCTTCGATTGATGACCAGGATCGATCCGAGTAACGGTTCGTATGTGACTTTATGTTCTATTTAATTCGTAAATGACGGTGAAGGATTGAAAAGTATACAGCTAGCTAACAAAAAAAAATAGGCTAGAGACCGAATTTGAAAAGTGCAAATAGAGGAAGCGCGGCTATTAAAGACGTCGCTTTAGGTGAGGTAAGGGCTACTTATGAGATTGAAAGACGATTATAATTGTTTGCGTGATCTTATTTAATTATTCAAAGAACGAGATCACAAACAGGTTGTAAAGGGATGATGAGTGAATTAGGAAAGACCGGTTCTCTTAAGCATAACATTTTCTGCAACAGAAGAGAGTAACTAATAGTTTCTTGAGACATGTAAAACAGGAATCTTCTATGTGGAGAATATAGATTTGTGATATTGAAAATAATAATAGCGGTTTCCTGGACAATTCTGTAGATTTTTCTGTGAAACTCAAGCAGGCCAGCATTTTCAGCTTGTTGTTCAATAGAAAACGATAATTAATAAATATTTAAATGATTATAACAAATTACACAAAAAGAATATATCAACAAATTCAATGTACTGTATTAATCAAGAAATAGAATAAATTGAATAACAAATTATTATCACTACTGTAATTCATTATGGAGTATAACTTTATTACTTGAATTTCTCTCCTTCCATTTTCTCGTGACTCTTCTAGCTGACTTCTCGATTCAGTCTAATTATAACCTGAACAACAATAAATTTCACCACAAGAATTAGCAAAAATCCCATAAAATATGAAATAAAAACCGAAATCCAGATATTTTAAACACATAAAAATCTCACAAAAGAAACATCGGCAACAAACACTATTCAAAAAACAATTTGCAAAACGAATTATCGAAAATATTCGAACAAAAAAGAATAGAAAATCATTTATATATGCTTCTAAATACAGATCATATATTATATAATATATATATCATATATATAATATATTTATAATATATATATATATATATAATATAATAATATAAATATATTATATATATATATTATATAAACAAAAAAGAACCTTTAATTCAGATCATTAAAAAATTTAAGGGGAAAAAAGCTTAAAAATTGCATTAAAAAACGACGAAATTTACCCTGAAGGATTTAAGGGGGGAAAAATTGCATGAAAACACGAAATTAAGAGTGAAAATTGCTTAAAATGAAGAATAAAAAAATGAAGACATAGAGAAAATTGAAGGAATGAGATAATTAGAGAAAAGAGAGGAACAATCGTAATTATTAACTTGAAAAGCAGAAGACATCTCTGAATGACAATTAAAAGAAAACGAACGAATCACGAAACAAGGAGAAACATGAGCACACAATTAAAAAAATGAAGAACATAGAATTAGATAACAATTGTAATTATCATATTTGTTAAGAACCAAATCTAAGAATCGGATTCCAAAAAAACCATAAACCAGATTAACTGAAAAACAATAAAAATCAAAAACCTCAAACAAATCGTATTCCAAACAAAACGACAGAAAACCAAGATCTTTATTCTCAATACAAATCGAAAAAAACAGTAAAACTTTGCTAGAAATTAAAAGTACACCAACGTATTCCAAACAATTGTTATAGTACTAAACAAATCGAAAAACTAAGAAATGAAAATTGGCAATGCGAACAAATAACAAAAATGATAGATACCTTGCGCTAATCAAACATGCGAATCAAGGAAAATCGAGCGAAATGATTTATTAAGCAACTTGAAGATCGAAGTCGAGTGTTGATGCAATTAAAGAGTGAATAGAGTTGCAATAAAGATGACAATGAAGAGAGGAACTCAGGAGAGAGAAGGGAAGGGTAGGGGTAGCAGATAAAGTGAGGGAGAGAGATAGAGGGGTAGAAATTAAAGAGTGAAGCCAATAGAATAAAAAAAAAGAATGAATGAATAAGCTGATACTTCCGTAGAAGATCGGATAGCTTTGAGCAATGGTTGGGGTGAATGAACAGGAATAAACACTACTGGATGATAATGAATTAATTTTGGGGCCCACTTGGATCAAAGGACCGGTTTATCATAAAACCGGTTTCTTGTTGCTTTATGAGATGTGTTCTAAAGTAACGGCGTCTTTTAGACAAAGATAAGA
>SNQN01008046.1:0-20726 GCA_008642245.1 Bassia scoparia | reverse complement strand
TTAAAAATTAAAAGCTGCGTCCCACTTACATCGTGTGATGCCAAGCAGGCCAGCATTTTTTCAGCTTGTTCAATATAGAAAGACAATTACAATTAATAATTTATATAGATTATAACAAATTACACAAAAGATTATCAACAAATTCAATACTGTATTAATCAAGAAATGAAAAAATTGAATATTACAAATTATTCATCACTACTGTAATTCATTATGGAGTATAACTTTATTTACTTTGAATTTCTTCCTTCCATTTTCTCGTGACTCTTCTAGTGACTTCTTCGATTCAACGTCTAATACTAACTGAACAACAATAAATTTCACCAAAGAATTTAGCAAAATCCCATAAAATATGAAATAAAAACCGAAATCCAGATATTTTAAAACATTAATAAATCTACAAAAGAAACAATCGGCAACAAACATGATTCAAAAAACATTTGCAAACGAATTATCGAAAAAATTCGAACAAAAAAGAATAGAAAATCATTTATATATGCTTCTAAATACAGATCATATATTATATAATATATATATCATATATATAATATTATATAATATATATATATATATATATATATAATAATATAATATAATTATATATATATATTATATAAACAAAAAAGAACCTTTTAATTCAGATCATTAAAAATTAAGGGGAAAAAAGCCTTAAAATTGCATTAAAAAACACGAAAATTTACCTGAAGATTTAAGGGGGGCAGAAAATTGCATCGAAAACACGAAAATTAAGGTGGAAAATTGCTTAAAATGGAGAATAAAAAAATGAGAAACATAGAGAAATTGAAGGAATGAGATAATTAGAGAAAAGAGGAGGAACAATCGTAATTATTTAACTTGAAAAGCAGAGAGGATTCGATACAATTAATGACAAAGAAAAACGAAGAATACAAGGAGAACACAATGAGCAACAATATAAAAAAATGAAGAACATGATAATTAGATAACAATTGTAAATTATCATATTTGTTAAGACCAAATCTAAGAAATCGGATTCCAAACAAACCATAAACCAATTAACGAAAAACAATAAAAAATCAAAAACCTCAAACAAATCGTATTCCCAACAAAACGACAGAAAACCAAGATCTGTTAATCTCAATAACACAATCGAAAAAACAGTTAAAACTTTGCTATGAAATTAAGTAAACACAACGTATTCAAACAATTGTTATAGTATAAACAAATCGAAAAACTAAGAAATGAAAAGTTGGCAATCGACACAAATAACAGAAAATGATAGATACCATTCGCTAATCAAACATGCGAATCAAGGAAAATCGAGCGAAATGATTTATTAAGCAACCTTGAAGATCGAGTCGAGTGTTGATGCAAATTAAAGAGTGAATAGAGTTTGCATTAAAGAGTGACAATGAGAGAGGAGACTCAGGAGAGAGAAGGGAAGGGTAGGGTAGCAGTACAAAGTGAGGGAGAAGAGATTAGAGGGGTAGAAATTAAAGAGGAAGCAATAGAATAAAAAAAGAAAATGAATTGAATAAGCTTATACTTCCGTAGAAGAATCGGATAGCTTTGAGCAATGGCTTGGGGTCGAATGAACAGGAATAAAACACTACTGGATGATAATGAATTAATTTTGGGGCCCACTTGTATCAAAGAGACCGGTTTATCATAAAACCGGTTTCTTGTTGCTTTATGAGATGTGTTCTAAATAACCGGTCTTTTAGACAAAGATAAGGACCGGTTTTGATGAATCTCGGTCTCTTTAGTTAGGAGACCGGTTTTAATCAAAACGTCTCTCTTAATATGATATGTTATCCCAACTTTCTGTCGCAGAGATCTTACTTGAATTCATTAGGGTCCTAATTTAATTAGGACTCGGGATCCAGATCCAGTGAATCGCGGGTCCTAAACGATTCTTTTTTAAACTTCTACGGATACTTCGAATTCAAATAATTTAGAAAAAACACAAAATCAATCCAGGTCTTCTATAATAAAATTTAAAACGACATACATTCTACCACGAATCCCATTATATTATGAGTTTACAAGAATTACAACCATCACCAATGACTAAAGTACGACATATTCAAGTTTCAAACACAAATACAACTTTACAACAATAAAAATAAAACTTCTAAAAGTTTTTATCTAACTATATATATTTAAAAATATAACCTTACCTTATTTTCGGTCAATAATTAAATATTGAAATATTGATTAGTGCAGTGGAATGTGACACTACATTAACATATTTATAAGAAACGGATAAACGGATCCGAGTTTTAGAGGAAGACTCAATCAAATCTCGAATCCTATCCATATCATGAGAGTCCTAAATTTTAAGGATAATATATCAAAAATGAATTTGGATCCTCCGGATCCAACCCGTAGCCACGATATTCACATGTAATAGTTGAAATCTCAATATAACTGTGGTTTCGTTTCGGGACCAAAGCTATTTAATTTTTGAAGTTAGCCCGAAGCACGATCAACTCCTATAATGCAACATCCACAGCTAATGTGCATTCATAATTAGATGGAAGCACTTAGCATAATTATTGTAATACCGAGAGAAAGTGAAATTACATTGATTTATAATTAGACATATGATTACTAGTACTTAGTACTATAAGACTTTTAGCATTAAAATTTGAATATTTAATTTTATTTCATTTTATTATTATTATTATTATTATATTGTTATATTATTATTATATTATTTTATATAGTTATTTATATATTATTAATATTATATTATTATAATATTACTTATTATTATATTATCATTATTATATTATTAATTTTATTATATATATTATATATTTATATTATTTATATTATTATTATATTATTATTATTATTATTATTATTATTATATTATTAAAAACACAAAGCGTGGCAAGCGTTACAAGCACACAAAAGATCAGTGATCTACAAGAATTTGTCTCCCACTCTCTAGCAATAGCAAATCCATTCTGGCTAAAGATGTGAACGGTTGCAGCACCCCAAATACTTGAGCCCTGAATAGTTTGGATCCCTTCAGAACGAACAACTCCCTTTATCTAATTTCCCCAATTAAGGAAAGGGAAAAGGAAGAAAGCCGTAGCCAATGTCCCTACACTCACCAGCATACTTTCCCCTTCCGCTCCGCCTTACTGCCTGCAACCAACCCGACCAAGTACGAACTCAGCCAAACCCAGAGTTGCGCTCAAAGGAGAGACCGTCAAGTACACAGACCATCCAGACCGTTTACTACAGAATAAAGTAACCATCGCTGGTTGAGAGCCTTCGTCCATCTGTTTAACCAACATTAACTCCTTGCGAAGTAGTAATCTTAGACCAGCAAAAACATCAAGAAGGTATCTGAACAATATTATGACGATGCTTGAACCCACAAACCGCGCAAGACACGCATGAACCCCGGAAAATATTCCATCAAAAACCAGTTAGCAAAGTAGAGCATAACGTCGCAACGTGAGAACAGAGGACACCACATTGATTAACAAAAAACCGAACCAACCGTTCAGAGTCTCCCAAGCCTCGAATCGGACCGTCCAGAGCATGCAGAGGAGTTATCACCTGTTGGGACTTCCACCAGGCAACACTTATTATTATATATTATTATATTATTATATATTAATTATTATTATTATATATTATTTTATTATTATTATATTTTTTTTTTTTTTTTGAGAGGTTAAAAAACGAAATTTATGCCACACACCAAAATTCATCCTAGGGTTCCAAGTCAGGATGAAAAAACCTTCCAGGAAGGACTCCAACTTCCACCAACTAACCCCAAAACTCTAGAGCACAAGCTAGAACCCTAAACAGCACAGCTTCAGAGAACTAAAAGAGCCAAGATAGCATCGCCATCACATACTAATATTCTTTACAATACAACTTGTAGCAATCCTATTTTTATCCAAAAATTTAACACAGTCAATCTCATTTGTTGCAGACTAATATACTGAGCAAGAGCTCCACAAAGCTTCAGTTCCTGGTTTTCCCAAATGATGACTACCACACTGCAAGCAATACTTGCAAATAGACTTTCTTCCTGTAGCAGAAATGAGTGCAGTTCTTATAACACCACAATTAGCAGTTGAGGCATCTCCAGGCCTCCAAAGTAAAACCAAGCATCTGCCAACAGCTGTGATGCCTTTATTATTATATATTATATTATTATTTATTATTTTATTATGTATATTATTTATTATATTATATTATTATATTATTTATTATATTTTATTATTATATATTATAAATACCAAAACGTGGTGAAGCGTTCAAGCAAGCAAAAAAGGACAAGTGATCTACAAAGGAATTGAGAGGGAGCCGAAAAAAAAACATACAAGTCTAAATAGATGTTCCAAATCCAATCTATTTTACCCTTAATCTACTTTCATTTACCTAACATCATATGAATTACTCATTTCAAAGTCAACCTTTCATAATTTTACACCCAATCTAGGTTCACCCAAATACTATTTCCTAATAAATTTCATTCATATACATATTTACTCTTTACCTAACATTTTATCAACATTTTTTTACCCAACTTATCCAACTATTTTATCAACCTCAATCAACCTTTAAAACCCGTTCAAAATGAATATGAACATGTAAAACGGGGAGGAGTAAGTATCTTATGAGGGCAATCGCTCATCAGCAAACAATAAAAATAAAAAAATAAAATACTAAGGCGACAATTAGACGTGCGGCATTTCCTATATATATTTATTAATTATCACAAAGATTGTGATGAAATATATAGATTAATGATGGTTAATTAACTAGGTTTTTTTTGTTTTTTTAATACTGCATTTACGCATAATTATAATGTCTCGCATAAGAATTTTATACGACAACAAGTGGCTTTACTGGCAAAATCGGACCTTTCCACCCGATAGTTTCACTTTCCTACAGAAGTGAAATTTGTTTAATCCTTGTTGGTATCTCATGTACGCCACAGGCCCAATACAACCAAAGCCACTGTGAACTAACTCAGTGGCCGGATGGCATCAGCAAATATCACAACCTAAAGAGTCCAAAATGTATTCTTACACTACTGGTCAAAGTGTGGGCACATGTAATGACATCCTACCCTGTAAGTTACAAGCCCAGCTTGTCACTATTAAAGAAGCATCCATGACCATGCAGGATGGCTGGTTATAAAAGGAGACTGAGACACCAAGGGCTGTGTAAAGTTCTCATACACATGAACAAACATAACCTATCATTCTCTCTCTAAATATTGACACCCTGGTTAAATCATGCTGACACCTTCCATCGACAGGGTGCTCTGATCTCGTTTTCCCAGGGTTATATTCACCGTGTTTGGTAACTTGGATCTGCAGACAGGGTTCATGTCTTCTCACCAACACCGCTCGGTTGGCCACACTGCCATCTTCAGCCACTGTACCATATACTTGTGACCAACAATTTGGCCTAGGAGGAGTGGTCCGTAGTGTCACATTATCGATGGAATGGAACGATGGATGCATCCAACCAGGAGATGATGCCCATGGCGGACACGAGGCTGGCCTACGGGACCATGAGGACGGCTATCATCCACAGCCAAGGAGTCGCTCCTCAATGCGCTCCAATGTCAGCAAGACGGCCACGGGAAAGACAGGGGGTCAATGCCACCACCATCTCATAATATCACGCACAAACGCCAAAGAAACCAGTACAGCGGGCTCAATGGGCCAGGTGGATACTATCACCAAACCTCTTCTCCCTCTTGGAAGCAGACGAGGTCATCGATTGATCCCACCAAGCCCAGACCAGGGTGGAGCATGCAATGAAACATCCTAACGACGTGTCATTGGCATCCTCTGCGTTACGCTTTGGAAACACTAAAAGCATTCAAGGAACACACGCAGAGGAAATGACTTTTTATGGTTCAACCTCCCACTCCAAGCTCGTTCAAACCAGAAGGCCGATGTGCCAGGTCTGTAGTAGAATGTCCAAATCACCGAATTGTACGACCGCCAAGCACTCCCACAAAGCCGCCCGTCCACCTCCCAGTCGTCTGTCTGAGTCTTGCGTGGTCTGGAATTTCTACCCAGACCCTCGTCCACACTCTATCTGCCCATCTCTGCCTTACACTCACTCATCCGCCGATGCCTGCCACCCTGTTCACCCGCACTGGCCAGGCGCCGCCCCGCTTCCCTCGGCGTAATTACCGCGGGCAGGATACACTAGGATGGAAGCTGCTCTAGCCTGACTCGGTACGGTAGATATGCCAAGTCGTGTTGATGGACACGATCAGCAACACCCAGACTGAATTCTCGGACAGTAGAATCTTGCTGAGGAATACACATCGTACTACCAGCTTGGACATTGCACAGGCCTGTACGGTCTCACGACCAGCTTTGGTAATCGCCTTCAGCCCTTCAAGGCTAGTGGAACAATCCTACACAAGGTCACACAGCAGCAGCTCTCCTGGTAGTCATGATGATGCAGCTGCTAATCAGTATCCATCTCAATCACCGTTGGCGCAGACGAAAATTTTGAGAGCAATCCGTTCACAAAAGTTAACAATACCAGGCCACATTAAGCGAAGATTCATTGAGCCATGAGGGACATATGTATTTAGGGAGAATTCACGGCATGCCTGGTTGAAATATTTTCCTACCCATGACGGGATTTGCACAAGCCTGTGTTCAAAAAATCCCCTCGTTAGATTCATAGCTTCCGACCTGGCGATCAATTCAGAATCATTTAAAGTGTTTAGAAAAGGCAGGAGAAAATCCTCAGTGAATTATGTCGTAAAAACAGTAAGAGGAAAGTCTGCGTGCTACCCCCTACGCAGGTTCAACAAGGAGCCTAATGGTTTCCAGTCAAACCTGACTGTGGTGATAATGGCTTTACAATAAGTACTTGGTCTTAGGCCAGGGCCCATTCAGGGACCACCTCACCAAGGTCAAAGGTGGGAGAACCTGACCAGGTATGGCGAATCTCAGACGAGTTTATCACCCTTGGGAAGATTCAACAAAGACTACAACACACGGTGGTACCCAGCCTCCAAAAAAGAAGAAAGTCACCAAGCCCGCCAAAAAATCCCTAGAAGAAGGAGGAGGGAAGAAAAAAAAAAGGTGTAGAAAGGCATCGCTAGCACACCTCCCTCACAATTTCCTACGACGCTCTACCCCCTCAAATATAGATAGTCGAGTCTGGCTAGTGCTGCTGCATATTATGCAGCCCTCTACAAGGGACACGAGGACAACATGGCATTCAACACCCTCCGCCCAAAGAAATAGTTCAAGAAGCTGGAAGGAGAATAAGACCCAACCAAATCATTGTGACTTCCATTACGTGTCCGGCCATCTAGCTGGAGCATTGTTGTTCCAATTTAAGCAGAATCACAACATTGGAGGACCCTCTGTATCGGAGGATTCTTTGCTCCTAGGCTCTACAAGAAAGTTGTCCAAAGTCAAGAGCGAGAAAGAAGACCAGGTCAAGAAACGCAGAGGACAGATCAGAAACCACGACGGAGACTACCGCCAGAAAAAAATATTCACCTAAGAGACCGGTTAAATGTCAGAACAGGTCTCTTAGGTGGGTGTTAAAGAGACCGGTTATAAGTCAGCACCGGTCTCTTGATAAATTAAAAAGACCGCAAAAATTAACCGGTCTCTTAACCTAAGAGCCCTCTCACCTAGAGACCGGTTGATTTGCGGTCTCTTTGACCTTTTTCAACCGGTCTCTTAGGCTTTTTTTGTAGTAGTGATATGAATCCTACCTTAAAAACGAATTTGGAACTAGATCCTAGAGAACCTTACTCGGATCCGATCCATTGTCATCACTAGGAACATCGCAGTTCAGATCGAATATCACACTATCACATGTGATGAATAGAAATCTCTATTTCCACACGTGATTATTTGACAAGTAAGGTTCTTGGAAAGTTAGAATATCATAATTAGACATAATCATAATTAGATCGACTACTTTAATTTTTGAATTAGCCCGAAGCCCCGATAAACTCCTATAATGGAACACCCACTGGCCACTGCTAATAACCGCATGTATTATTGTTAATAACAGCAGAAAGTGAATTTACATAGACTATCATTAGACATACTGAATTACTGATTACTGATTAGTGATTACTTAGTACTTTTCCTTTTTGAATACGTTAATTAAAGTAGGTTGGAAACCACTTATGAACATACAAACATACATACATAAAGCTTAATTATTTTATGCTTTTTGTGTATTAATAATATCACATGTGAATGTAATATCTATTTCCATACATACACGTTTACTTGACTACTAAAGTTGTTGGAAAATTAGCAATTATATTGTTGAAGCTCATTTTTAATAAAGATAAAGTTAAAGCGTTACAAGAAAAAGTCGTAGTATAGTGGATAATAATTCCAAAATAGAGAATTTAGAAAATTCAATCTAGATTGTGATGTTCGTCGACCAATAATGGGGAGCATATAATAAATTAATACACAAATTCTTACTAATAAAAGTTAAAGCGTTACAAGGAAACAATGCTTTAATGAAATGTGGAAAATTCTTACTAATAAATTAATACACAAAGAGCATATAATAATTAAGCTTTATGTATGTATGTATGTTCATAAGCGGTTTCCATCCTACCTTGATTAATGTATTCAAAAAAAGAGAAGCACTAAGTAATAAGTAATCAGTATGTCTAATGATAATCAATATATGTAATTTGCAAATGTGGATCACTTTCTCCAGTCCATTATTATTATACTAAAGTAATTTCCATTAATTAGAAAAAGTATATTTGTATAATTTAACGATATAATATCATATAATTATTATATATATTATATATATATATATATATATTATATATATATATAATATTATACTATATATTTTATAAGAGAAGGGGGAGAAGATGGTGCCCCTTCTCAAAATCATAATACCTTAATGAAGGATAATAGGTAACTGCATATTTTTTCAATAAACAAATTAAATTATTGCATAAATTATGTCAATTAATCTAAATTGACATAATTTATGCGATACTATATATATATATATTATATATAATATATATAGTATAAATATATATATAATATAATTATATATATATATATATAATATATATATATATATATATATATATATATATATATATATATAAAATCGTGCTTTGTTATTAAATTTCAAATCCTTTAAAATAAATTTTCAAGTTAGGAAATATTTTATAGCATTTTTTTTCAAAATTTTGAAATTTGATTAATCTTTCTATTTTCTTTACTAATTAATTAGCTCTTTATTTAAAAAAATTAAATTATTAGGGACTTACTTTTATTGTTTGCACGCGGATACATGCGTGTTATGTAAATTTCAAAAATAGCTTAAAAAATAAAAATTTCAGTTAGGAAATTATTTTAGCATCTTTTTTTCAAGTTTTTTTTATATTTGATTAATCTTTCTTATTTTCTTTGTTAATTAATTAGCTCATTTATTTTTAAAAAATTAAAATATTAGTAGCTTACTTTATGTGATGGAGGTGTTTTGAAATTTTTCAGGGGATTTCACCTTTTTTTCCATATGAGAGAGGGTCAAGTATTTGGTCAATTTAGTATTATTTGACATACATTTATAGCATATATATATATATATATATAATATATATATATATATATATATATATATATTATATTATATATATATTCTATAATATATAATATATATATATATAGTATATATATATATATAAACGAAATGCGTGCTTGTTATGTAATTTAAAAATCCTTTAAAATAAATTTTCAAGTTAGGAAATTATTTTATTAGCATTTTATTTTATTAGCATTTTTTATTTTATTAGCATTTTTTATTAGCATTTTTATTAGCATTTTTTATTAGCATTTTCAAGTTAGCATTTTTTATTAGCTGTGTGTGTTGTATTATGAGAATCACTTTTAATTTGCAAATGTGGATCACTTGTAATTCGTAGCCTCGCATGTCTTATGAGAATCTAAGTGTGGAAAAAGGGTATAAAGTCATAAGATATTTTCACGTGTTTACCTTAAAAACAACAAATTAAAGTGTATGCCTCCCTCCTAAGTTGTTAGGAATATACGGCCAGATAAATAAGGAAAATATATTGTGTGAAAAATATGTGCGTATTAGGGCTGAACAAAATTATTTGATAATTCGAATATTCGATCCGATTTGAAATTGGATTTCGAATCGGATATCCGATCCAAAAATTCAGGTATCATATATCAATTCGGATATTTATTTTCAAATTTGGATTTAAGTTTTTGCTAATTGATAAAACTTTCCCCTTTTTCTTTGTTGACCATTGATTAACAATCTAATTATCACTTATGTATTTGAATTAATTGACAAAAAAGAATTGATCGAATACCTAATTTGGTAAGTTTATGCATATACATTTATTAAATATGTAATATTCTTAAGTTTGAAGGGTATATAGCAGGAATTTGAAAGGGGGAACATTATTGCTCCCATTCACTTATATAAGAGAGATTGATAAGACCAATATGCGTTTAGGTAAGTTATGGGTGATATGTTGATCTTGCCTGTGTCTATATGTTAGTATCAACCGTCCATCTTTGACTGTAGCACTCTAACTTGTAATACCTATCAGTGGTGTGACTTGTCAGTATCAAGTTGAAAACAATTTAGTTAATCCAACGAGTTGCAAACTAAACTGACACTCCTATTTGTGACTGCATATCAGCATCAACTGTGCATCCTTGACTGTAGTACTCTAACTTGTAACACATATCAGTGGTATTGTGTGACTTATGATCTTGCAGTGATCACAAAACCAAGACGAGTTTGTTGTCACCTCAACAAATTAAATTACTATATTTTTTGGAGCACCATTCGGTTCACCCTTTTTGGGCTAATCTGAATTCGAGGGTCAATTTTGGGTGATTAGGTTTCTATATACTACTTTTCCTTGTAACGCTTTAACTTCATCTTTTTTAAAAGTGAGCTTCCACAATATAATTGCTAATTTTCCAACAACTTTACTAGTCAAGTAAACATGTATGTGTGGAAATAGATATTACATTCACATTTGATAGTGTGAAATTCGATCTAGGCTGTGATGTTCGTGGACCAATAATGGGGAGCACGAAACAATGCTTCAATGGAAAATTCTTGCCAATAAATTAATACACAAAGAGCATAAAATAATTAAGCTTTATGTATGTATGTTCATAAGTGGTTTCCAACCTACTTTAATTAACGTATTCAAAAAAGAAAAGTACTAAGTAATCACTAATCAGTATGTCTAATGATAGTCTATGTAATTTCTCTTTCTGCGGTCATTAACAATAATAAATGCTAAAGTGCTTCCATTCAATTAGATTGCACATTAGCTGTGGGTGTTGCATAATAGGAGTTGATCGCGGCTTCGGGCTAATTCAAAAAATTAAAGTAGTCTCTAATTATGATTATGTCTAATTATGATTACGTCTAATTATTATGCCAATGCTACATACGGCCAATATGCTACTCCGTATATTTTATTGGAAACATGCAATGGTTGAGCGTCTGACTCTTCTAGAAAATCACCTTTGCGGGACAAAATTAATTTATCACCCCGGAAACACAAATTTAAGGAGAGAAGAGCAGTTGGAATTTCTGTGTACGGAGTAACACCTTTTCATCTCACACACACACACAAAATAAAAAAAAATTAAAAAAAAAAAAAAAAAAACATTTCGATCACCCAACAAATTTCTGTGGACCTTTATGCTCGTAACTAGAATTTCCATTATTCATCATTTCATCATCATAAGTCATAACAGATTAACACTGAACAATAACCATATTTCCGCTTAGGTCCTAGGAAACACATACTTCATAATTATTTCTTGTAGTTGTTCATTTTAATGCACATAAGGGATTAATAATATGGTAACCACTTTGATGAATTAATCATAATGTATGTTAAATAAAGGGATCCAAAATATAGATCATCCAAATTATCTTCTTTTGATTAATTAACTAGTGTTTTTGCTTGGATGATGCCTCGGGTTATCGTCCAAGCTAACAAATATAAACAATGATGTGTTATATATATAATTGAGTAATTTGTTTTTATTTTTGTAGTATTTTTTGATTTTTGGTAAGTCAATTTTTTTCATGAAAATAATACTCGTAGTTGTAGCTAAACATATTAGAGAATAATAATACATTATATTTAAATTAGTTAAATATGATCATATATAAAACCTAATTATAATTTATGTGATATGATAACTAATAAAATTATTGTGGATTAATGGTTAAAACCAAACCTTTTATCTCAAAGGTCATATGTTCATCATGTACTAGTGTTTGCACGCATAAAAATTGTTTTTAAAAATTTTCAGATGAGATAATTGCATGATTTGACACTTGGCACATTAAAAGGAGTCCACGTGGCGTAATCACGTTGTGTGACACTCCTTTTAATATATTTTTATAGATGGTATAAATTGTTGAGCCCGTGAACAACCCATATGTGAATGAATGTGTTGTCTCACATTGAAATTAAGGGGGAGTGTTGTGGTGATAAATTCTACATGTGAGTGGGATGAAGGTGTTGTCCCTCCTTGGTCTTGTTGTCCCAGGCCCGTTTGATATGGTATTAGAGCCCAGGTTGGGTGTGATTGATCTGGGCCAACTTACAGACAACTTACATGTGTGCGTGGACGAGTGTTGAGCCCGTGAACTAACCACATGTGAGTGAATGTGCTATCTCACATTGAAATTAAGGGGAAGTATTATTGTCGTGATAAATTCAACATCAAAAGAATTCGAGAGTTGAGACCACTATATAAGCCTAAGGGGCTACTATTCTCATTGTCATATGGTTTTGAGGTGGAACTTCCTTGGTCGAATGATGTGGACTTGTACTCCCTGTACGTAGCGGGCGCAACCTAAGCCCGTTTGACATAAATTGTATTAGTCTTTTAATTATAGGTCGGGTTGACATCCAATAAAAAACACCTTTACAATAAAAACCGTTAGAAGTAACTTTGATCGTTGGATTTTTATGAGATGGACGACTATGATATACATAATTTTATTTGTACATAAATGTGAACTAATTTTGTGCGAATGTGCATTTTTTCAAAAAAAAAAAATCCCCAAAATTGATGCACATTCGCACAAAATTGATGCACATTAATGTACAAAATTAAGCACATTTATTTTTCCATGCAATAAATCATGATCATCCATTCATAATCTAACGATCTATGTTGCTTCTCATACTTCTTATTTGATCCTACATCTATATATGTTTGTGAGAAGCAATCTTGATTGTTGTTTTTTTATGGATGACTATGATGTGCATAAATTTTTCATGTTTTTTTCCAGAAAATTTGCTTTCCTAGAGTTTATGCACATCCGCAAAAAATTCATGCATAAATTTATGCACATTCTCAAATTAAATCTTTACCATCCATTCATAGTCCATCAATCAATGCAAGATTGCATATCACAATTCTCATTTTAAGCTCTAGCTATTTGTTGTAGTTGCAAGGAGATCCTTTTTTGATTCGTCTAATTGTAATAATTTAAGAACCTTCTATAAAAAAAATAAGAACTAATAACATTTCCATTATCACGAACCTTTATCATCACCATCGAACCAATTTTATGAATTGAAACTTAAGCAAGACTAATATACCAATTATACATAGTGACCATAAACTCTTGTTGATGATACCTAGTGACAATAGTTTAGTTGTTATTCTTTTCAACTACTCCAATAACAAAAATCATAATCTAATTTTTTTCCTCTCTAAACTCTAGGGTTTTGGTGTCCAAACTAGGGTACGATTTTGTTGAGTTTCATTTATGCTTCTTCAATTAATTTTGAAGGTTCCTTTTTGTTCTTGAATTTTAACGACTATTCAATCCCACGAACCTTTCTGTGGTTTCTCTGTTTAATTTGGATTATAATTTTGATTGGACACTTTGGAAGACAAACTTAACGGGATATCTATGATGGAAGATGAGGATGAGATAATCGACTGCGAAGAGGAAGAAGAAGGGGAGATCGTCCGAGAGTAATTAAATATGTGTTTGATTGGGAAGGTCTTGACGGAGAACCCTTTTAGCATGAAGGCTATGCAAAATGCCTTGAAGGTAGCATGGTGGCTTGGAAAGGGTAAGGTGGTGCAGGAACTTGATGCTAATATGTTTGTAATCCAGTTTTATTTTCTCGTAGATGGACAAGATAAAGGTGATGAATGGAGGGCCATGGTCATTCAGAGGCTACCCTTTGTTGCTACAACCAATTGAGGAGGGTATAAAACCATCAAAAGTTATGTTTACAAAAGTCCGGTTTTGGGTTCGTGCTTATGATGTACCGCTAATTAAATTAATGCACTTCAACGATGGAGAAATCTCTTGAGGCTACGATTGGGGACTTTTTGGAATATGATGAGTCTGACCCTCTAGGTTGGACAAAGTGCATGCGTTTCATAGTGGAACTTGACATATCAAATCCTTTAAAGCGGTGGTCAAAGATAGCTACGAAGGGGTGGACTGAAAGTAATCAAATTTACTTATGAACGCTTAATTAATGGATTTTTGCCATGCGTGTGGGAGACTTGGACATACCTTTCAGCAATGCTCACATTATAAAGAATCTATTCTAGTTACAAAATTTCCCTATGGTAATTGGTTGATAGCTTCCCTGATTTGAAATAAGTTCATGGATACGAAGGCAAGAGGAACTACATCGATGTGTTCAATTGAAAGAAAGCTTGAAATCTGATAATGCTCGTAAGAAGCTACTTTTTGACAACCGTGCTTGAAAAAGTGATCTAAATTTTGAGACTTCTCAAATCTCTCAATCTAGTAAATCTCTTTCAATGGCTACTCATTCGAATGAAGAAGGTGTGATTGATGGAACATTGGCTCTTTTTCAAACAGGGGAAGAGTTGAGTCGTCTACTACAGCTCGAAATAATGTGTTGAGTTTAGATAAAACTAGTAAGGGCGATGGTGATGTTATGGACGTTGCGGAGATGCAATTGGATGGTGTGGGCAACCAAAATTACCTCCTTGATCATATGCGTTACAAGTTACAACGTATTGTCCTAACGGAAAATCCCTAATTAATATTTTTACAAGAGACTAAACTTCATACGAATGAGTTAGAAAGAATAAAGGTGCGACTTCATTTTAGTGGTATGCTTGCTATAGATTGTAATGGTGATGGTAAAAGGCGAAGTGGAGGGCTGATAATATTTTGGAAAGATGATTGGGAGATTTCCTTGAATTGTGTTCTTTTTCAACCAATCATATCTACGTGGATGTGCAAAGTGCGAATACTAATGTTTGGATATTTACCGAGATATATGGACACCCAAAGGATACCAACAAATTTCGGACTTGTCAACTTCTCCTGATACTAAAACATGACAGTGGAGAGCTGTGGCTATGCGGTGGTGATTTGAATTTGATGCTATGGGCGGATGAGAAACAAGGAGGAAATCCTTTTGACTATGCTCAAGCACAAATGTTTAGGGAACCTGTAGACACGTGTGGTCTATCAGATTTGCACTATAGTGGTTATAAGCTCACTTGGAACAACAATCAAAGTGGGGATAAGAATTTTCAAGAACGTCTCGATTGTTTCCTTTGCACTCGGAAGTAGAAGAATTTATATGGAGGATCTTTTGTGGCTCACTTAGAGAAGCGACGTTCGGATCACGTGCCTTAGTGTCTTAGTATTCGTCCTCTAATTCAGAACCAAAAAGAAAGGAAGAAGAAGAAGAAGAAGAAGCTTTTCCGTTTTGAGGAGATGCGGTTACGGGATGATTCATTCTCTGAGGTAATTGCTAATGCTTGGGATGGAAACACAGATGTTTTTATCAAATATTGCTTGTACTGCTTCCAAGTTATCAACATGGAACAAAGACTTTTTTGGGGATTTTCATAACGAAATTAAATCTTGTTCCCAACAAATGAAAGATCTAATGGAAGAGCCTCAGATAGAAGACGTTATTGAACAAATGTGACAAATTGATGCTCGTATGGATGAGTTGGAACAACGGGAGGATCAGTGTAGTCGGTAAGATTGGCTTAAATTTGGAGACAAAAATACAAATTTTTTAATAATAAAGTGTAACACCCCAATAATTCTCCACCTTTACCTGTGAAATAAATAAACTAAAATACGGAGAACCATTGGCGTGTCACTGCCACGTGTTCAAAAAACGTTTAGGCAAAACACCTTTTGCAGGCGGAATTCAAGTTAGCAAAAATAGTTCAAACCAAGATTTAAATCCCACATCGGAAAAACTCGTTACAATTGGAACCATTACGGCCCTTATTTGCAACCAAGGTAAAATCCTTTTTAAAAACATAGTAACTCAAAATATCAAAACGTTCTGAAAGTCTACAAAACGTGTAAGTTATTAAAATACGTTCAGCTCTCCACTCAGACCATCCGTCCACGTCCTAGTTACTTTATTGCAATACCTGTGAGAAATCTGCTCCCATATTCAAATGAAATAAGGATCATCACAGGTCCACCAAGAGAAGGAAAGTGTGGACGACAACAAACAACACAAAGCACACAATCGCAAACTGAGTACATACAAATAACGAAAATCAGAAAACAAAACGGACAGCATCTCCCTAAAAACTGGACATATCCGAGTTACGACACCTGCTTAGAAACAAAAGGAAACCCAATTGTGGTGTTCATAACCACTTAACAACATCATACTTATACAACGGATGCCAAACTCAGTCAATATACACTACTTATTAATACAGCTGCTCCAATACAAAACATCCAAAACATCAATAGCTTCTGATAACTAGATTGTACCTGCAAAATATTTACTCGACTTCCATACCTGACTCAAATATTATACAACATTAGATATGATTTGAGCAATAGACAAGGTTGTCAAATCCCAGACACACGAGGTGCCACAGTTCAAATCCTAGACACACTAGGTGCACAGTTCAATTCCCCATGCCCTCTCGTCGAAAGGCATCAAAAGGTGAACGGGCGCGACTCCGTCACCGAAGCTAGTGAAGATCTCAGCTAACCCCTATCAGATATTAAAATATCCAGAACGAAAGTAATAGTAAGAAAAACCTGAAGAGGGACGCGTTGATCAAACGGCCCTCGGAAGGAAGCGAATAAAATCGCAACCCCAACCCCTGATTGGTCAATACTCCAGACGTGACACAATCCAGAGTTTTATTGCTCATTCCATTTAATATTTTTTAATCGTTAATTATTGACAAGTCCATATGACTCACAAAACAAGACCACAAAGACCACATACCAATTATTTTAAACCAAATAACCTCGTCATTAAAGACTTGAATACTTCCCTTTACTCAATTCACACATTAAGTATGAAGAGTAATAAAATCACCTCATGGAGTAAGTTACACTTAACTCCACTTGAAATTCATCCTTGTATATATAACAACCTCATGAAGCAAGTTATACTGACTCCACTTAAACCATCAACGGACCAAACCAACTTATTATAGGAATAGACTAATATCAACCTTCAATATCAAACTTATGAAAAACCAAAATTCTCAATATTCCACAGTTTCACAATAATAGATCTAATACACAATAGAGACTTATTCGTGACTCCCAAAACTTCCAAGGAATTTCCTAATCATGCTCTTGTTTCTCAATATCTCAAGCATACATATACACAAGGATTTCGCAAGTACGTATTGAATAAACCGAGCGACAAGCCACTTCACTTAGAAATCGACCTCTTACGAAGTCTTCATCGTAATCAATAATAAAACTCGAATCAACACACTTGACTTTAATTTACAGCAATACTAAGTGATTTTAATGTGCCTCAAAAGTTACTAAAAACATGTTTTTATCTTCATAAACCCCCATTGGATAGTTATAATATATTATTATAGCCTAAGCTTGAAAAATCATAAAAATCAGTTTTTCAATAATGAATTCAGCCTTTTAAATGTTTTAACAAATCTGAAATTTTTCTTTTCACTCAAAATATTTAACAACCCAAATATATACTATCTAGTAATACAATATTAAAATCATTGGTTTTGAAGTGAAAACCCATTACTTTCAACACTAACAGCTTCAAAAAATATTTATGAAAAAATCTGAAATTTAGGAAACTTGCAAAAAGACAGTCTAGGCTTGTATACATATATAATAGTTCATAAACAAGTTTAATTCATACAAACAATTATTTAAATCATCAAACCCTTATACAAAATCTGAAATTTTGTTTAAAGCCCCAAAAATTTCAACTCTTTGATTTTATACAACCCATTCATCACAAAAAACCATTAATCATCAACCTATAAAAAAACCCCAATTTAAAGCCCTAATTTCAATCATAATCAAATCTGAAAATTCCTTTTTAATTAATTGAAATTACAATACAATCATAACATTAATAACTCATAGGAAATCATACTCAAAAAACAATGGTACAAGCAATTGATTGTAAACTTATCATCAAAATCAATTAAACCATAAAAGAAGGAAATCAAAAAAGGAGAGGGGAAAGGGAGGACCGACGTGCTCGGGTGGTGATGGCGGTGGGCAGCGGTGGGCAGCAGTAGCCTCGCAACAACCGCAGCAACAACGCAACAGCAGTGCAGCAACCAGCAACGCAGCAAGGCAGCACAACAGTAACAACCGCAGGCAGCAGAGCAGAGCAACGCAGCAGGGTTGCGGCTTCCGGTGGCGACTTCGACGACGCGGTGGCAGGCAGCACGATGGTGGGGGAGAGGCAGCGACGCCGCAGTGAGCACTGGCAGCGTTCCCCTTCGGTTTTGCTCTCACGTGTTCTCTCTCTCTCTTTCTTTTTTTTTTTGAAAATTGAAAGTGAAGCAAAAGTGGCGTAAAGTATGAAAAAGGAAGGAATAACCCTTTAATTATCTAGGTTTAAGGCTAGATATATCTTTTAATATTTTTTTTTTGTTAAGCAATTATTTTGGATAAAATAAATAAAATCAAATAAAAAGATATTATGAAATATATCTTAAGCGAAAATGATAAAAATTAAATAGAATTTAAGTAATCGAATCGTTTTATAAAATAATTGTTTTTATATTTATAAGAAAATATAATTATAAATATCCGAAATTTACGGGGGATTACAATCTACCCCCTTAAAAGAAGTTTCGTCCCGAAACTTGTCCCAAAATCCACAATCTTCGAGAATTCAATCGAAAAAGGAATTTGTATGCTGTAAACTACTTGTATCACTGAAATGATTCTCCACGACACAACTTGACACACATTTCACACACTTTTTATAGTATGTGTACTAAACCAAATCATGCCTACTAGGCTAAAGTCGAGCAGTTTGAAATAATATTATGACAAAACAAGGCAACAAAACAGGCCAAATTGAAGCAATAAGTAGTAAACAGGGCAAAAGCGCGAAATCAATATCGCATTTACCCCCCTTAAAAGAAAAGAGTTACTCCCCGTAATCACCCCAACGAACAAGAACGCACTAGCAAGACTAGGATATTCCCAAAAACACTCATGACACATAGTAAGACAACCAACAATGACCCAAAGACATAACTTGTTCCAACCACAACTTATATTGGAAATGGCAACGATGTATGACACGAAAGTGTTTCTAGGACAGTCCTCAAATTTCGCAACATGTTCTTATCCTCATCCTCGAATATATCAAGGATATCATCAATAAAACAACCACAATTTGTCTAGGTACTCATGAAATACTCATTCGTTAACTCAGAAAAATTCTGTAACCAAACTTGTTATCCTCAAGTATTCGTTGGTTAACCCCAAAAGGCAACTTAATAAACCTAAGCGCCCAAAGCGAGTCTCAAAAGTAGGTTTAGGGATGTTTTTTGTTAGTAGCTTCTCAACTGGTGACTCTTGACTCAATGTCAAACTAAAAATCACTCATCTTTTGAAGGTCATATAACTCATCTAATCTCCGGTAAATGATACTCATCCTAATAGTGACATAGTTTAATTCCACATAAGCAATACACAGTCGAAACTTTCATCTTTTCTCCACGAATAAAATTGGTGTTCTCCAATGAGGCATTAGGCCTATAGATCCTTATCTATCAGTCTTGCAAACTCCTTAACTTCGTGGTGCCATTCTATGGGTCGTTGTGAATATCAGGCACTCCATGAAATAACCTATGGTGAAGTACCGCGCTCCCTCTAGTTTTCACTTTCGAAATATCCTCTGGCAGAGAAAACATTTGAACTCATTTAAACTTCTTGTTCTATTCTCTCTTATTCTCCTGACGCTCAAGTCTTTCACACAACAAAAATATACTGGGTATCCGAACTCATAAGGCATAACTGTTATGTAAAAACTAGTCCCCAACTATTCGATTGTTCCAGACTCTTATAGGTCACATTTCTCCATTAGATCCCTTGGTAAGCTGTCTATATTCACCATCTCACTGTAGCCATGTATATCCCAATCGTTTATCTCAATAGACATCCAAGTTCCCACAGTCAAAATCTCAACAACATTAAATGGGCAAATAAACGGATAAAACAACCGGCGCTCAGAACAGAAAGAGTTCTTGGGTGACAACAGGTGTGGAAAAAGAGAATAAGTAACATCAGGATCAAATAAAGTTTTGACAGGGATATAATAGATAAATGGATAGAGGAGGTACCAGTGACAACATCAAGGGACTTTCAGCCTCCTTTTCGCCCATTAGAACAGACGCCCAGAGCATTGTTTGTCCTTGACTCGCATTGTTGTT
>SNQN01008045.1:15308-30811 GCA_008642245.1 Bassia scoparia | reverse complement strand
AACATTTTGCAATAAAACAATTGCAAACCAAACAACAACCAAAGCCAACAACCATTCAAAGTGTCATTTTTGAATTACAGAAACCAAACAAAAATTTCCAACATAAATCAACAAATTCAAACCAAACAAACATAATTTCAGAAAATTAAGCAAACAATTAAAACGACCAGTTAAAGTAATCAAAAGTCCAAAAATACCTGTCTTTCAATACCAATTTAAATTGAACCTTCTGCTTCACTCTTTTTCGAGCCATTAACGCACAAGAACCTCGAATTTTCTGGAAAAAAATGAAGAACTTCACTAAGTAACACTGTAGCAGCGCAAAATAATGACGAAAAATTGAATGTGATTGAATTAACAGACGCAATTTCAAACTTACCCATCTTTAATGCTTGAACAGTAGATGATAATGATGAAAATTTGCAGAGGACTTGCGTTTTGATGAACAGTAAACAACCTCTGAGATTTTTTGATTAATTTCGAATAAAAAACAAGAGACAACAATTAGGAAAGAGGAATGGGAGGGGTTTTGGGTAGAATACACAAATACAGAACAAGAATACGTACAAAATAAAAAAAAAATACAACTTAATGAGATCACGTGACTTGCACATGTCAAGTCAACGCCGGATTCCGGCGTAAGGTGGTGGTCAACAAACTAGATACATAGAAAAGGTGGTTTTTGACAAATAACGTTATAAAAGGTGGTTTCTGACAAAAACCACCCTAGAAAAGGTGGTTTCTGACAAAATTGCCTTAAAATTTTAGGTTCACTTTTGAATATTATTATTTTCACTAGAGTTTACACAAAGCCATGGTAGATTAAAAGAATGAAAACTACATTGAAATTTTATGGCAATGTAACATGGAGGCTTAAATGCCATTTGCTTCCTCTAAAAATTTCAGATCTCAAATGTATCTTTGTTGCCTGAGTACTTTGGTTTATCAGGTTTCAGTATTGCTGCATTAAAATTCTTTTTCTATCAATTCAAAAATTCTTTTAGTATGACTTTTTAGCAAAAGCTAATATAGTATTGATCTCTTGGTAAATGAGAATTGATTATGTCAGTCTGTCAGGTATAGATGTATAGTATAAGTTGGTGTACAATATGACCAATATTTGTTCTAATTTTATTTGAGTCAATTAAGGCTATTGTTCCATTTACAACACATAGCAAATTCAATGTCTGGAAATTTTGGTTGCAGCTTAATCTAAAACAACAAAACTGATCTTCTAAATAGGTTTGTGGAACATATAATTTATATTTGCCACTAGAATAAAACGCATCTGGAGTTTTATTCTTTTCTAAGTTTTGACACATATATGTCAAAATATCAGTGCACATAAGGTAGTTTACTAGTCATCACTGTGTTTAGTATGCCATGCTCACATAACTTCTTTTCAGTCTTTAGATATTGGCAACTGATCAAATAAAGGGGACATTGTATGCACATGTCTATCTTCTTGCAGTTTTGGATTGTGATCCAAGTATTACATTATGCTAAGCTCTTGCAGCCAAAATGTCAACTTTAGCTTTATTTTTAAATGCTTAGCTTTTATAATAATTGCCTCTATATAAACAAGAAGATAGCAAAATTAAAGTGAAAAAAGAAAGCATTACTTGCATAACAAACTTTGCATCTTAATTATTTAACATCTTAGTTTAACCTTGCATAGATTAAAGTCTACTTACAAAAACACATGAGGTATATACAAATCCATAMATATATGATTCTTTTAATACTAACCAACAGTGACGTACCAAAATAACTGCTGAGTGATACTTGTTCTTGTTAAAATCTAATACTAAGAATTTTGTAGGTTCCAACCAAGTGTCGTCTTGTAGTTCATGACCCCTACAATGATGGCTATTTAGTTGTCYTGGCACACGYAATAGCTTATCCCACCACTACCGGAGTCACTCACAACCAACAATTTAGTACTTTCTCAGTTCAATGCACATGTTTGCAACTCTAATGTAATAGTAACTTTTAYCCAAATCATGTAGTGTCTTCAATTTTGACTTTTAGCCGTTATGTARAGTGATCCGAACTAGTAGGGCTTGATAATTTTTAGGGAAAACATGTATTACACCTTGGATTGATGTGAATATACTGCAATGTGTTGAATTGGTGTTAGATTGATCTAATTATATGCATGCTGGCTTCTGCAACCTATGATTGCTTATTCAATTATACGAATTCACCTATTTGTAAAAAGTCAGTTTGTTGTATCCTTATTTATCTATTGACTCATCCATTTTTTGTAGYTATTTGTCGCAAGAAAAAATGCTTACAATGTCTAAGAAATGAACGAGGTTCGTGAACAATGGGCGAAGTTCTTCAGAACATGTATCTTGTTTCCTAGCTAGATAGTTGATCTTGTTTAATATAGTCTAACATGATGGATATTGATATTAGTTTCATGTTAGTTGCACATGTTATTTTGGATGATTTCTAGTTTTTGGTATAACTTAGTACTTGTTAGTTGGCCTTTTGGATGATGATATGACATCGATGTTTGATGTATGAGAATTGGTGGTGTATTTAATATGAGTTTTATGAAACAGGTTTATATTTTGAGATTAATTAATTTTAGGCGAAATGTTGCCAAAATTTCTATACAAATAATTGGTTATATGTAACTCACAAATATATGTGAGTTAAAAACAATCATTTGATTAGCTAACAAAAAGTGTGTGTGTGTGTACATATATATATATATATATATATATATATATATATATATATATATATATATATATATATATATATATATATATATATATATATATATATATATATATATATATATATATATATATATATATGTATGTATATATATATATATATGTATATATATATATATATATATATATATATATATATATATATATATATATATATATGTATATATATATATATGTATATATATATTAATAAAGTGGTTATATGGTAACCATCAAATCATGTGTTAGTTACAAATAAATGTACTTAAGGTAACCACCAATTGTTGTGTCAGTTACCTATTATGTGTTTTAGGTAACCAACAAAAGCAATAGTCAAAGTAAAAAACGGATTATTTGTAACCAACATTTAATAAAGTGGTTACCAATAGCATGTCATTGGTAACCATCATATTGTTGGTTATCAATAAAATGACTTTAGGTAACTGCCACAGAGGTAACCATCGATGTTGGTTACCTAAAGCCCAAAAARGATGGTTACCTATGGCAATTTTTCCACTAGTGGATAATATAAATTTTCGTTGATTTTTTCAAGTATTTATACATTTCAAGTATTTTTACACTAAAAACAATATTCCGTGCCATTTTTATTAGTGATTAGTTATTTATTCGCTAGGGATTGGAATCAGTGACAAAATAATATTGTCGCTACTAGTATCAGCGATGATTAACATTCTTTGCTGTTTTTGCAGCGATCTTTAATATTCTTCGCTGATTTTCTTTAATATCCTTTATTTTATTTTCCTATTTAATTTGCTATTAATAATATTATACGCGGCATATGAGCGATTAAAAGATATGGTCGCTCCAAGGAAGTTCGAAGGGCCACTTCAAAAGTGAGTTGAGTTGCCTCAAATAGATGAGGTGAACAAGTATGCATAGCAAATAAAGTAGAGTTTTGAAACTCTGATACACACATGAAGAAGTAACAACTCACATTGACAATAATTAAGCTGAGGAACTATGTCCATGGGAACAAAGGAAGAATCTTCACTAACAAGCCCACCCAACAACCAAACCTTGTGCAAAGGCCGAGAAATATTAGAAGGAAAAACACCCTCGAGTCAGCTACGTGGGTCCTCTGAAGGCCAGAAGAGCTCCGTCTTCACAACGTTAACATGCAGGCCGAGACTAGGTCCCTCTGCCAAAATCAACTTCAAAACTTTCTCAACCATCAAGGTATCACCAACAATAGTGCCATCATCCAATTACCAAGCTCATTTTTGAAATCTACTAATAACATAGAGAGGCCAACCTCAGCCCTACGTGTCACGGTCCAAGCGTTTTGACGCTAGAGTGTGCAGCGCGCTTTAGCCTTTGGAGGCGAATGCGCAAGCCTTCTTATGAAAACGGGGCCTTAAGAGCACACAGTAACGTAAGGCAATTCTCTTTTGAAACGGGCGTCCGGACACTTGGGACGGCCGACTATGTTAAAGCGGAACCAAGCGGGATCCGGACTCGGGAATCTGTATTTGAATTGGGATTTTGGGATTGGAATGCTAAAAATGTAATGCAAGCACAATATCTATAAATGCATAAAGGCATCAAATCATTATCATGGGTAGGAGGAATGCTTGTGTGAAATATTTTTCTCATATATCACATTCCCCTTAAAGAGGTTAAATTAAATGAATACATTTGCCTCTAGGAGACGCCCACAGAGGACTTAAACCGTATTGCATCTAAATACTTAATTTTAAGGCACTTATCGGGGTGACATGCAGGAAGCGTCCACAAGGCGAGACTCTAGACTTAGAAAAAATATTAAAAAGGGTCAAGACCTAACATCCTCCCCCACTTAAGCTGTCGATGACCTTGTCGACTTACAAACATTACAAAAGGGAAAGGAAAAATCTCCTATCCTAAATTTGGTTTCTTTTGTTGCGCCTTTGTCTTGAGGCTAGTTCTGCTTCTGGAGTCTTCTTTCTTCTGCAGGCTTTTGCGCTTTTGGTGAGCGCGCTTCGGTCTTCTTCTTTTGTTATGAGCGAGCTGCTTTGTCCTTACCGCGAGTCTAGTGCTTTTTCTTCCATGATGTTTGAGTTTCATGGGTCTTCTTTTGGTTGGGCTTCACCATCTGCATTGCAGAGAGTTGTCGCCTTTTGAGGAATTCTTTGGTTGGTGTCCCTAATGTTGTAACACGACAATTTGGGCCATCCACAAGCATGTAGTCCATAGCAGGTTCCACCCATGTCTGGCATCTTCTAAAGAAGTCCATTCCTAGGACCACGTCGAAATCATCCATGTCGGCGACAGTGAAGTCCAACTTTTCCTAGCACCCGTTCAGCGTTGCGGGCACTTGTTTGGCAATACCCTTAATTGGTTTCTCTTTGGAGTAGACAGCCTTCAGGTTTTCCACATCTTTTATGACCGTCAATCCAAGTCACTTTGCTTCTTAGGTGTTCATGAAATTGTGTGATGCACCCGTGTCTACGAGGGCGCGCGCCTTTCGCCCAACCAAGTGAATGTCAGCATACATCAACTTGGTGGTGTCTTCATCTTTTGTTTATTCTTTTCCTTTGCCCATTYCGTGCATCATGTACACATCTCCACATCGAGCGAGCTCTTTGTCTTCGTTAGATTCTTCTTCTTCTTCTTCAACCTCGTCCTCCTTGTCAAACTCCTCTTCTAGAGTGATGGCCGAGTAACGTTGTTGAAGTTTGTCAATCTCGCCTTTGTGTTTGCATTCCCACCATTTGTGTGGGCCTTTGCAAACTAGGCAGCTCAGTTTGCTTCTGTTGAAGGATGTTCCTTTTGGTGTCCATGATGAACCTGATTTCGTTAGTGATGGGTTAGATGACCCTGATTTGTTGTAGTCGCTTCCCCCACTTTTGCTACGGTTAGAACTTGTAGAGTTTGAGGACACACATGAGCCGCTCGCAGCGCTCCTTAAAGAGCTTAGAGTGGGGCTTGAGGGGCGTGCTGAAGAGTCCTTCTTTTCTGAGATTTTCTCCTTTCCAAAGGAGTAGTTAACAAGTCTTTCCGCTGCGCTCACAGCTGCCGAGAGAGTGGTAATTAAGCTTTTGCCTCATCAATTCTCTTTGGGACCATTCTTTCAACCCGTAGATGTACTTGAAGAGACGATCTTATTTGCTCATGTCCCAGATGTCGAGCATACATGCGGAGAACTCACGCATGTAGTCTCGAATGGACCCGTTTTCTTGATTTCTTGCAACTTTCTTCGAGCAATGAATTTTGTGTTTTCTAAGAGGAACTCGCACATGAACTCCTTCTTGAACCCGTCACATGTATCTATTTTTAACTTTCCGGCCTCAATCTCAGCGTGCTTTGTGCGCCACCAGAGCTTGGCATCATTAGCAAGATGCATGACCACTATGTCAACCTTCAAGGATTCGTCAAGCTGACTAACCTTAAAGAATTGTTCCATGTCGAACAAAAAGTTTTGCACTTCCTTAGCATCAAGGGCGCCGCTGTAGTCCTTCGTCTTGGGCGCTTTGATCTTGGGCGCACCAACGCCTTGGGATGCTTTCCCTATAGTGCGCTTCATTTCCTCACATTTTTCCAGCGCTTTGTCGGCTTGGTTGCAGAAGAAGTTCAATTGCTCCTGTAGAGCATCTTTCTCCGACTTCGGTACCTGGACCTCAGCTTTCAGGCTTTCAATCATCTTGGCTTGCTTGATGACAATGTGTTCGAGTCGAGCCCACTCTTCGAACTTTCCTTCTAGCCACACTAGTATTTCTTCCATCGTTTCGCGACTCGTTTTTCCTTTTTGGGACTCCAGGTGCTGTTTCAAGCTTGGCTCTCATACCAGCTATCACGGTCCTAGCGTTTTGACGCTGGAGCTTGTGGCTTGCTTTAGCCTTTGGAGGCGAAAGCGCAAGCCTTCTTACGACAACGGGGCCTTACGAACACACAGCAACGTAAGGCGATTCTCTTTTGAAACGAGCGTCCGGGCGCTTGGGACGGCCGACTACGTCAAAGAGGACCCAAGCGGGATCCAGACTCGGGAATCTATATTTGAGTTGGGAGTTTGAGATTGGAATGCTAAAAATGTAATGCAAGCACAATATCTATAAAGGCATTAAGGCATTAAATCATTAGCATGGGTAGGAGGAATGCTTATGTGAAATGTTCTTCTCATATATCACCTTCCCCCTAAAGAGGTTAAATTAAATGAATACATTTGCCTCTAGGAGACTCCCACGAAGAACTTAAATCGTACTACATCTAAATGCTTAATTCTAAAGCGCTTGTGGGGGCGACGCGTAGGAAGCGCCCACAAGGCGAGACTCTAGATTTAAAAAAAACATCAAAAAGGGTTGAAACCTAACACTACGCACCTCCACTAGACGATTTACAGCATGAAGAAAGACAATGAGTTTATTATTTGTTGTTTACAAAAAGATATTGTCTCCTGAAACAAGGTAAGTCGTATATATTCTCTCAATCTTCCTCAACATATATTTTAAAACTTACCTTTTTTTACGTCGAATTTTTTATGAAGTCAAATATTATATAGGGTTTTTTTCATTGGTAGCCTTCTATTTTTTCACTTTCTCGTTGGTAGCCATGTATTTTTCTAATTATCAAAAATAGCCATCAATTTTATATGAGAAATTAAATATAACCATTTTACTTTAAAATCTCCCTAAATACCATTAAAAATTAGTTAAGTTTACTAATATACCCCTACATACAAATTAAAACTCCAATTAACATAAACTAATCAAAACTAATCAATTTCCTAACCCACCACTCTCAACCCCACCAATGCCACTGCCTAAAACATCACCCAACGCCAGCCACTCCGCCACCCAAAACATAGCCCACGACTTCGCCGACAAACTAAACCCAGAACGATCCAACCACTACACCCAAAACAATTGCACACCCTACTCACACCATTTGAGCCGACCCACTTTAATTAGTTTTGTTGTCACACATTGCACACCTAACAATAACCTCCCACAATAACAATAACTCATTGCGCACCCATGAGACGAAAAAACGCAGATCTTAGGGTGGTTAGGGTTTGAATTAAGGTGCTAGTAGTGGTTGACGGTGAACACGGTGAGGGAGTGGGCGGATGGGGTTGAATTAGGGTGCTGGTGTGTGACCGGTTGAATCTACATTATGGGCGATGATGTGGTGCGGTGGTGGAAGAAGTGTGTCGCAGTGGGAGCGTGAAATAGGAGGCGGTGTTGGGACTGCGAGAGAGGATGGATGGTAATGGCAGACTAGCATGGGCTTGAAGAGAGAAATGGGTGAGTGGTAGGGTGAGAGGTTGAAGATGGTTTGGCTAGATTAGGAATTAGATTTAGTTTAATTGTTTATTTTAAATAAGGGTGTATAAGTAAATTGAACAAGATTTTAGGGAGAATTAAAATAAAATGATTATGTTTAAATTGTTATGTAAAATTGATGGTTATTTTTTAGGATAAAAAAAATACATGAATACCAATGAGAAAGTACAAAAAAAAGGAGGCTACCAATGATAAATATAATAAGTTTATTGTACTAATGTGTGACCTTGTAAATCAAAGGCACAGTAAAACAGCTCCTCTCTCTCTACCCTTCTCTCTCTAAAAAATTAAAACCCCTTCCTCTTCTGCTGTGTGCGTGGGCTGGGCTCGCCGGTGAGGGGTGCGCGTCACCGCCTCTCCTAGCCACCGGCGAGTCCCTGATCTARGCTTGGACGGAGTTTGACCCTTTTCCGACCGGCGACGCGCCTTGAACGGCCGTTTTGGAGTTTCGTCTTTTGGGGGTTTATTGGCGGTTCTGGTGTTGCGCCTCCTCTGACAGCGGCGTCTCCTTCCCCCCTGACCTCCGCCGGTAGTGGTTCTTACTCCGTCGTTCGCTTTTGTTTTCCTTTTCTTTTAATCTTTCTTAGTTTTTTGTGTAGTCTTTGCCGGCGAGTCTTGCCTTTATTGGTGTTGGGTTGACCCCTGTCAGTGTCGGCGACCTATCCCCCCCCCCCCCCCGTGGTTGTTTCCCCCCGTGGTTGTTTGTTCGTAGACGCAGGTTGTTTCCCATCCCCCCTTTTTATTTTTTTTATTTTTTTTTGCTGTTTTAGTTTCCTTTTTTTAGTGTGCCGTGTGGTGTTCTTAGTGAGTATTGGAGTGCCTTGTCCTTGTTTGGCCTGTTCTTTTATTTCTTTTCTTTCCTTTTGAGCTGTGGATCTTTTCCTATTTTATGGAGTCCTTGGAGATGTGTTTGAAGTTCCAAGAGGAYCTTTCAGTCCTCCTTTTCGGTGGAAGTAATTTGGAGAAGGATGATGGGAGCCTTTTTAATTTCATTTCCAATCTAGAGAACCCTAGAGACGTTTTAGACTGTGATTAATTTCAAAACGAGGGAAACTCGTCTTTAAGAAGGAGTTTTATGAGGTCTGGAGAAGTATAGTTTGTCGTGTGTGTTCCTCTCTGTTTGGTTTGTGATGAAGGTGTTAGGGACTCTTTCTGCACGACAGCATCAAGTATTGTTTGAAATATGGCGGCGAGTTTACTAAAAAGAAGAGTACGAACAAGTAGTTCATCTTTGCTCCATTGTCCTTATTACAACCCAAACAACCTTAAAGCCTTGTTTAGAAGCAGCGAAGGCAAGCCAAATGGGCCTAGGGAAACTTAAGTTAGCAAGTTTGGGATTTAAGGTTGGCTCTGGATGTTGAACCTTACTAACAAGGAGATCCTAAGACGTTGAGGAAGTGGAAGGTCTATTCACACTTTTCTTACAAGAATCAGGAAAAAAGGAAAGCTAAGCAACTAGAGTGTGAGTCAAAGGACCCGCGTTGGACAATCAGAAAAGGTGGTGGACTTTAAGTCTACCAAAAGCAAAGAACTTCAATTGTAGTAGTAAGGACCAAGGTAATAACATGTGTTTCCATCTCCAGGAGTGAATGAAGTTAGTTCCAGTAATGCTTAGAGCAAGAGGAGTTTTTAAGAGAGTTAAGGTGGGAGTAGACCATAAGCTGGAGAGCAGTGCGACTCAGGAGGAGTCAATAACGAAGAATTGAGAACAATGAGTTTAGAGGAAAAGGATTGAGAGACCTTGGATTGAAGAGAGCTGGAATTTTCACTTTCGCCATAAGAACAAGCTGGAGCTACTCTAGGTCTCAAAGAAAGAATACAATAATACTCTCAAAAGGAAGAGTGGTGCCAACACTACAACCCAGCTCGGTGTTATGAGTATCAGAGCTGTTGTGTCCCGCAGGGAACAGAGATTAAAACTCAACCTCAACTCATTCATCGACAGTGCATCATGATAAGTCAATATCGTAAGTCATCGGCTAATAGTGACATTCCTACCCTTACTGATCAAGCCACAGAAGCCATGATAACGGATTTCCCTCCTCGACCCCGTGGAAGTTAAGACCAAACCAAAGATACCCCCATGCTACTAAATAACCCTTACACACAAGCCTCTCCCCAGCAGATTTCTCCCTTTCTGGATGTTCTACTACAGGCAACTGTAGTTTCCTTTTCAATCAATTACTACGGGCACCGTAGTCCATTTCAGGGAGTCAACTATCAGACACCATTCCAGGTGTAGGAAGCGCAATAGGGTTATTAGCAGGAAGCAGTCGGTGTCTTTTCTAACCTTATTTCTTACAGGTGTAAGGTGGCAAACCAAGTCTTGCTTAGCGAGCATCAGCCCCCAAGCAGTCAGGATCTCACAAGCTCTCGGATTGGCATGAAAAGGAAGTCTGCCTTTGTTCAGAGTCCAGATGGTCTTGTTCAACCAATGAAGTTCATTATTCTAAATTATGCTTGTACTAGTACAGTTTCTCTAGTGGTGTTAGATCTACTAGTAGTGGGTGTAAGTCGACTTTTGTTGTTGTTAATGAAAAGTTGGCTAAGACCTCAGCCACAGGCTGACCTCTTAGCTTTTCCCCTTGTCAAAAAAAAAAATGTGTGACCTTGTGCACACTTTAAAAAAGTGTATTATAATAATCATTAAAACCAAAAAAAAAAATGAAACATGATTCATGATTCATTATCTCTTGACTTTTAGTGGAAAAAATGAGTAATTCACGTACAAACAAGCATTTAAATTGACAATATAGAACCGACAGAATTTAAATTTTGTATTGTAGGCCAAAACGTGATTGATTGATGCTGAACGCCAATAACCAATTATTACAGGGATTGAAAAGGGTTCACATCAAAACGTGATTTTTGTTTCTTAGAACGAAGAATTTATTGAACCGCTGTATAAATTTATGGGAAATTTTACGTGGTCCCCACATATACAAAGTGTATTGCCCAATTATAAAAGGGCAACTTGCAAAAATTAAAAATTAAAAAATATTTTCAAGTAGTGAAATAAGGGGCTCATTTGTATTAGAAAATTAGAAGGGGTGATACACTTGTGTATGTGGGGGACCACATACACTTAGTGTATGTATAGCCTTTTCTGTAACTAAGTACTCCTTTCATTTCATATTATTTTGTGTATTTACTATTTGATGAAAACGATTAATAATCTAATATAATGAAAATTGGGTCAAAAAAATTGGAGAGAAAATCTGTAAGTGTAAAAAAGTAATAGAAAGTAACAGAAAGTGGGTATGTCCACTCTATTAAAAAATTATAATAACATGTCCAATATGTAATAAAACACAATGCACAGATCATTCTGAAAAAATCAAATGAAAAAAGTGGAAAAAAAGGATGAAAGGGGAGAGTATAATTTATGGCCCGTTTTCCAATGATAATTATGATTTTTTAAATCCCATTGATAATTATAAATTTTTTTAATCTCTGAAATAACAGTAAACTTTAAAAATAAAAAATTTTGAACTTAAAATCGTGTTTGGCCATCTACCACTAGAATTTTACTATGGTTAAACTCGGAAGCAAGTTTGATGATTTTTTATTATATAAATGTATTTCCTAAAAGGTTCAATTCAACATCTACTTGTCTAATTAAAGGTAGTTACAATAACCATTTTCACCCGTGTTTATTTATGATATATTAGGCAATATTATTATATTCCAATCTCTACGATATAGATAGTACAAATAGTATTCACTAAGCTTTATACCATTCCATCGTTCGTTCCCAATCTTCCTTTCTTCCATACACACTTAGTAATTTTATACGAAGTACTATATTATTCTACTTCTATATTAATAACCAACAACTCCGTATTATATTATGTTATTTGACATATTCAAAAGGATACTATTAACTCTCGTATGCTCTAAAAAATACACTATCTTCAAACTCACACATAAACTAACCCAAAAAAATTACATATTAAAAAAACAGTAAAACCCGGGCATTACCCGGACCAGTACACTAGTTTGATTATTGTAATCCATACAAATCCATTTTCACAAGATCAGACTAGTTAAAATGCTATACATGTACCAAGGATTAATGTTAGTGATAATAATTGTATTTAAAATAAATACTTTTAAAAAAACAGAGACCACAAATGATATGTGGCGATTTTATAATAAATACACCCTCTCTTGCCAAGCACCACCTGTTATATTTATTACCTAAGTAACACTCTTATGTTCTAAACAACCTCGCTCCTAGTAGATATTGATGTCTTTGAGCCTGAGTTCCTAAGGAATTTGCTTTTTTTTTTTTTTTTTTTACTTGCCCCTATCTCAAGATATCAGCAATAGGGTTGCTAATACCCCAACAAAATGCGTGGGTGAGGATCGAACCCCAGCCAAAGGCCCAAAGTTAGAGAATTCAAGGAGTAGCTCCACTGAGCTACAATCTCATTGTGAGAGTATCCCAACTTAAAAGTATCTACTAGTTTGAGGCTATGTAACACAAAAACACCTAGAGTTTTTACAATTATGAAAATCAAGAAAATGGAAAAACGTTTATAAATAAAAAAATACTAAAAATTTCAAAAAAATATATATGACAAACTATAAAATTGTCTTGCTAACAAGTAAATTAAATATACGGAGTACTAAAAGTATATAGACATTTGAAATTTCATGGGTAGAAAACTAAAAGTTCGCCTCTCCTTTTCGCTCTTCTCTTTCCTCTCCTCTAAGGTTTTTAGTTTTAGTATAATTAGACCGGAAATATATTTTTTTCACAACTATTATTGAAATTTTACGGCCGAAAATATACTAAAGTAATAACAGTTTCTAATATAAAAAAACATTTCGATTTTTATTTTAAATTTCAAATGTTCTAAAGGTTTGTGTGCTTAATAAGGTTGAGGTATCAACCTTACAATCAATGTGGGATAGATGGAAAACCTTAGTCCTAATTAAGTTGTATGACGCCTTCTCAGTTACTCACTAAATTTGGTNGGAGTACTAAAAGTATATAGACATTTGAAATTTCATGGGTAGAAAACTAAAAGTTCGCCTCTCCTTTTCGCTCTTCTCTTTCCTCTCCTCTAAGGTTTTTAGTTTTAGTATAATTAGACCGGAAATATATTTTTTTCACAACTATTATTGAAATTTTACGGCCGAAAATATACTAAAGTAATAACAGTTTCTAATATAAAAAAACATTTCGATTTTTATTTTAAATTTCAAATGTTCTAAAGGTTTGTGTGCTTAATAAGGTTGAGGTATCAACCTTTTTAATATGGAAGGATTCGTTCCCATCTACAATTAATGTGGGATAGATGGAAAACCTTAGTCCTAATTAAGTTGTATGACGGCTTCTCAGAATCTCAGTTACTCACTAAATTTGGTATCTATACCTATATCTATATTTATATACCTAAACTAAAGTAAATTCTACCTCTTCATTTTTTCCTCTCAAATCCTCTTAATTAATAATTGTATAAAAAACTAAAAATAAATTAATTAATATATAAATTAATTAAAGTGCTTTGACAATTAACTACTACTCCTAACACAACAAAACTTAATTAGCTTATAATTTTCCTCCCAAATTACATTGAAAATAGACATTTATACATTTATTTTTCATCAACTATTGTACTCTATATTACATCATTTTTTTACATCATTATTTATGTGTATAGACAAAATAACGATACTTATAAAAGAAAACTATTTTGTGACACTGGTTGCTAAAAAGATTTAATTTTCATCATAAACAAGTTTCAGAAATGAATTTAATTAATAAAATTATGCATCGTACGGGAATTAAATCTATTTTAACCATATTGTATTAGTGTATTGTCTTTTGCTATAAGCCTATAACCATACAGAAAATTTGAGCATGCTAAAACACAAATTATGAATAAAACTGAATATTCTATAATCTAATGAATAGTTTTACTAAATAATAAACTAATTGTTTGTGTTGCTCTAGTTTCCTTTACCATATCTTGCATTATTTAACACTTCCTCCGTCTCAAATTACTTGCGTTCATTTACCTTTAAATGAAAGTTTCACATTACTTGTTTCATTTCTATATGTTTTAAATTTGTAGACCCCATTACCTCCCTCTATTCCAATTTATTCCTTACGTTTTTTTTTTTGATGTTCTCTTTTACAATATTATCTACGCTTGTTTTATTTCCTTTTTCATACTTTGCTCTTTTACTCATTCGTTTTACTTTTACCCTTAAAATATCTCATATTACACTTTTTTTTTTATTATCCTCCATCATTCCATCGAAACTTAGGGTATGTTCTATTCACCTTATTTTTACTTATTTGAACTTATTATTCCGTATATGAACTTATCTCAACTTTTTTTTTTGGAGTGAACTTATCTTATTTTTTCTGAAGTTGTTTTCTGACAGAGAAAAATAATAGCTATGTTATTTTCAACTTATGTTTTATAAAAAAACTTATTATTTTTTCTTAACAGAAATTAACTAAACTTATTTTTCTAGTCTGTTTTTTTTTTCTGAAAATAAGTAAAATTAGGTTGAACATGACATACCCTTATCTCATCTAGGGGTGAGCACCGGACCGGAACCGGAAGGACCGGAATCCAAAATTTGTCCGAACTTGGATCGGACCTGAATCAATTCCGGTCCGGACCTGGACCGGACCGGACCTGACCTGACCTGTTGGACCTATTTTCAACTTTTTTTTTCTATTTTCAATTGAAAAATTCAACAAAACACAAGTAATTGTGAATAATAAGATTATAAGACATGCAATTCAGATCAACAAATTTATTAATATTTGCAATTCAAATAGAAATTTAACAATAATATACAAACTAAAATTAAGAATTTTACAAAATAATTTCACATTTTACAAACAAAATTTTTACAATAATATACAAATCGATTTCATTTAACATAATAAAGTGAGAAATCATTTAATTACACAAATTTCATTTACTCAAATTATTTAATTAAACAAAAATAAAATGAAAAAAATACCTTAAAGGAGTGAGGAGTAGGACGCAGGACGAAGCTGAAATGGAATTGCTGCTGCCTGCTGCTACGGTTGTTGATGGCGGTGGAGGGAGTTGCGAAGTAGAGGCGGCGCGGTGCAGCTGCTGGCCCCTGTTGCGGCGAAGTGGAATTGCGAAGAGGAATTGCTGCTGCTGCTAGGTGATTGTTGGATTTGTTGCTGGTTTGCTGCTAGGCGAAGTGGAGAAGCGGAGTGGAGTGGCGGAGTGGAAGGAGGCCCGCGGAGGAGCGTTGGTCGGCGACGCCGCGGCAGAGGGGGAGCGAGAGGAGAGAGAGGAGGGTTTACTCGAGTGTGTCGTGTGTGTGAAAATGTGAAATTGTGAGTATGAATGTGATAACACTAATAAGTGCAAAAGTGAAAAGTCAGTAAGTGAGGAAAAATATATATATATATATATATATATATATATATATATTAATATATAGATCATCAAAGAAGTGAGAGTTTGAAGAATTATAGCCGGTT
>SNQN01008045.1:0-14861 GCA_008642245.1 Bassia scoparia | reverse complement strand
TATTTGCAATTCAAACAGAAATTTAACAATAATATACAAACTGAAATTAAGAATTTTACAAAATAATTTCACATTTTACAAACAGAAATTTTACAATAATATACAGACCGATTAAATTTAACATAATAAAGTGAGAAATTATTTAATTACTCAAATTTCATTTACTCAAATTATTTAATTAAACAAAAATAAAATGAAAAAAATACCTCAAAGGAGTGAGGAGTAGGACGCAGGACGATGATGAAATGAAATTGTTGGTGCCTGCTGCTACAGTTGTTGATGGCGGTGGAGGGAGTTGCGAAGTGGAGGCGGCGCGGCGCAGCTGCTGGCCCCTGTTGCGGCGAAGTGGACTTGCGAAGAGGAATTGCTGCTGCTGCTAGGTGATTGTTGGATTTGTTGTTGGCTTGCTGCTAGGCGAAGTGAAGGAGCGGAGTAGAGTGGCGGAGTAGAGGGAGGCCCGCGGAGGAGCGTTGGTCAGCGACGCCGCGGCGGAGGAGGAGCGAGAGGAAAGAGAGGAGGGTTTACTCGAGTGTGTTGTGTGTGTGAAAATGTGAAATTGTGAGTATGAATGTGATAACACTAATAAGTGCAAAAGTGAAAAGACAGTAAGTGAGGAAAAATATATATATATATATATATATTATTATATATATATATATATATATATATATATATATATATATATATATATTAAAATTCTAGTCTTCCGGTCTGGATCGAAAATTTCCGGTTTTTTGGACCGGACCGGATCGAAAAATCGGAATGTAATATTTCTTTGGACCTGGACTGGTATTAATGGTCCGATCTGGTCCGGTCTGGTCCGGTTTCAGGTCCAGACTGGACTTGTGCTCACCCCTATTCTCATCCACTCATTTTTTTTACAATGGGTAAATATAAAAAAATCACTTTAATTATCCTACACTTCTCAAACAAATTAAAAGAATAATACAACTTTCGAGTAATACCAATATATCTTGTTGTCCAAAATACTAATTTTCCTTAATTGACGTGTAATTTTACAAACGTAAAAAATAAATCGGAATGAAGGGAGTACTATCATACCCTTCTTAAATTGAATTAAAAAAAAATATTTCTTAAAACATCATTATGGGTCGGTTGTTCACCTTATTTTTACTTAACTTATTTTTTTTATCTGAACTGATCTAAACTTATTTTTTGTGAGATGAACTTATCTTATTTTACTGAAGTTGTTTCATGTGATGGAAAAATAATAATTTTGTTCTTTTCAACTTAATTTTTCTGAACTAAACTTATTTTTTCTTATCTAAATTTATTTTTTCTAAAAATTAGTAAAAATAAATTGAACTGGACAGTCCCAATCACTCCTTCCTCTTACAATTTCATCCAATCAAATTTTTACTGAATTGTAACTTCCAATTACTATTGACCCATTTGCACTTAAAATTCTACTCTAATTAATTATCTGAACTTATTTTTTCTTATTTGAACTTATTTTTTCTGAACAGAACTTATCTGGACGTATTTTATTTTTTCAGAAGTTGTTTTGTTAGTCGGAAAAAAAAATGTGTTCTCTTCAACTTATTTTTTTCTGATATGAAATTATCCGAACTTATTTTTCTAAAAATAAATAAAAATAAGTTGAACAAAACAAATCCAATATATTTTGCACTGAAACAAGTAAATAAAAACAAATGATGTACTCTCATTATTATGTACTCTACTCTAAAAAGTACATATTCGCAACATACATAAAATTTTGCAACACATTTGCACACTATATATTTTTTTCGCAATGAGCCACAAGTGCGTGTAAACTACACATTTACGAGTTAAGATTCTCTCCATTTCTATAAGGAAATGGATGATAAGAAAATGGATGATACATTTCGGATGACTTTACGACGGTCATCCAAAAAATATCTACCACTACGGATGAATGTCAGCCACTAATTTTTATTTATTTCAACTTTTTCTTTGGTAACTGTAGACACCTAAAAATGTCTCCCCAAATGAGTAATCAATGATGAAGTATACCACGTGTCGCAATTAATTCGAACTCGAAAAAACGCAATTGAACTCGTAATGAAGCTCGAAATATGTGAAGTCAAGTCACACTCGAAATCATGAGGCAAAGGTCAAATATAAGGCAAAAATATTTTTCTTTCGGTTTCTCGATAATCTCAAATGGTTTTCAAATAAGTTTACAGCTGGCGTTCTCATGCTTTTTGTTTTTCATCGTGTTCGTCACATTTCTGAATCGCCAGTATTTTCAATTATTTTTTTGATTTTCTATGATTTTCTATGATTTTTGGCAATGTTTAAATACGCAATGAATACGCAGAAAACTACGTGAATTATTAGACAAACTACGCGATGTCTAGAATCATACTTCTCTGCGGAAAGGAGGCGTCTAGAATAATCCGAATCTTAGAAAATGAGCCGTTTAATGAAAGAATTATTCCGAATCAAAAATATTTCAGGTTTTTTCGAAAATAATATACGCACAAAGGAGCGTATATACGTCTGAGGAGCAGGCGTATATACGCTTGCCTTTGTGCGTATATAGCTGTCCTCTCAGCGTATATACGCTCCTCGGCGTATCATTCCGAGTAAAAATTTTTATTGAATCACGGTTTTGCTCTTGAGAAAGCGTATAATACGCTGGGATGAGCGTTATATACGCATCCCATGGCGTTAATACGCTCCCCATGAGCGTATATTACGCTCATCCTCAGCGTATATACTACGCTCCTTGTTCTTCCTCCGCCGCCTATAAATAATACGCTGCCTTGCTCATTCCGAGAACAGACACGAGTTTTGACACGATTTCACACGCATTCCGACTTCTAATTCCAACTTCTAAGCATCCTCTCATTCCACAAACCCTCATTCACAAAACACTTATCACAATACACATAAACACGAGTCTTATTGCGTTCTTCGATTCGTTTTGACAGCGAAAACAAGGTTTGAATTCTGAATTTACTCACGCATAATCCTTCTTACTTTCTTTTAATTTGATATAAGTCACTTATATGAGTTTTTACTGTATTCAACGAATGTATGGTAAGAAACGACTTTGAATCTCTCCATGTAAATATGTAAGGTTTTCCATAGAGTTTTCTCTGTTTTCATTATTTGTTTTTCGTTCTTTTGAATTTGTTATCATATTTATTATTAATTTCAATACTAACGATTTCTTATTCTTGTATAGTGATTCAGGCGAAGATTCATTGCGCTCATGAACTAACAATTGTTTATTTGTCTTTATATACGCGATTCAAGGCGGAAGATTCGTTTACGTTTCGTTTTACAAACTAACCTTTGTTTTGTTTGCAGATTTAGGGTAAGATTGGTTGTACAATATTTTGAAGTCATACTTCATATTGCATTATTGTATAATTCGTATACTTTTGCTAAACAAAGACCGAAGAAATTATGTGAATCACATTAAAGTCAGATAATTTTGGACAATCGGTTTTATAGGCACCGTTTTAACATGATTAATACAAAGTGGTCACAATTTTAGTTAGTAGTCTCTTGGCATAATAGAAAACACACTTTCGTAGTAATCTTTAGGGTTAGTACGCTTCTAAGGTGCTAAAAACGTAAGTTGTTGTGCATCCAATAAATCGTGTTTAATGGCACAATGAGACCGAGTAGAGGCCGTACAGCTCGGGCGAATTGGGTTACAGATCTGATTCGTACCATGTCCCGAACCCACGACTGGTTACTGATTGGAGTGGGCCATTGTTTGGCACCAACGTTTCGGCGTCCGTAGAATAACCTTTTCAGCACCGGTGCGATTCCCCTTACTCGACAACACTACCCCAACAACGCACTCACGTGCGGGCTCCGTGGCTCAAGCCCACGCACAAGCCCTCGATGTAGTACCAAGCGCGCGCCAGCTATACGCTGAGGCGCGGCCCACGTCCTACAATTTGGCGACTTCACTGGGATAATCACCGTTAGGTGAAGTGGACAGACTTGAAAAAGTCCGTAATTCCATCAACACGTTTATTGGATTTTGCATTTTGCATGGAACCTTTCGAATAAGTCGCGCCTTAGGCTCCTTGGTCTCATATGAGCATGTTCTATGCTCGAGGCTACCATAAGGGGGATACTACCTTGGTTGCATGTGGTTAATTGATCGCATGGCTAAGGCAAGTCCTATCCCGCCCATTGCGTGTGCACGTGTTACTGATACGTGTGCATAAGGGGTATCTTTTGGCCATACATCGCTAATGAGCAAGTGGTGAAAACTAGACCAAGCTCTGCCTAGGCGTGGTACACTCTCTGACTTAACCTAGACCGACATAGTTGACTTGTTCACGTGTCTTGATATATATGTGCATGTATGGGTCCTAGCCATTGTACAGTTGTAGACCTTAACACAACACTTTCATATAGTCCATGGTCATCTTTTAGTTCACATCATGCATCTCATAGCCCATAGGACTTAGTTGACCTCTGCCTTAGTCTGTGACCATAGTTCACTAGGACTTTGTCCTTCAAGCTTTCGACCTTATCCACACAGACTTGACCATTAGAGTCCACATAGACTCTGATCTTAGGTCTTGACCCTTGACTACTAGGGTAGCACAGACTTTGACCTTAGACATTGACTTTAGACTCACATTAGGTTTGACCTTACCTTCAAGCCAACATAGGCTCGACCATAGGCGTGACCCAACCACTTTAGGACATGTGCATACATTCCCAATGTCGTTTGGTGCCCTTTCAAAAAAAAAAAAAAATCAAAAAAATCAAAAAAAAAAATCAAAAAACGAAAGGGCACCTGATTCATTCTAGAAAGATGATCATGGAATTAGGACATGCATTTGCATCTGCATTCATGTATCAATAATGACCAAGGAAGTTCACTAAGGTTTATTCTTTTGAAACAGGGTGAAGTCGTCTCCAAGCCCTTGCTCGACCGAAGAGTTTGAGCCCTCAGCCCAATCCAAACCTAACCTTCCTCCAACCTTCATTATCCATCAGCCCTAAACCACAAAATGGCCTCCAACACAGAAAAGCTCCAAAAGCTTGCCGAGACAAGTTCAACAGCTTGAAGCTAAGATCAAGGAGTTGACCTCGAGCACTTCCTTGGACAAGCTGTTTGAAAAGGCAATCCAAAAAGCCACCGACCCCACCTTCTTCCAAGACCAACCTCCTCTGACCCCAACCTTGCAACCAAACTGCCGAAGATTTCTCAGCCGAAGAAAACCCAAGTTCAAGCCGACTGATGACCCTCGATTCCATATAAGGGATTTAGACCACCATGGCACTTAAAGGGACTTGACTCTGCCTTGTTCACATATGTCTTCCCTTTCCTTGGAACGATATGTCAGAAGTGGTTCTTTCACTTCCTGAGAAAGAAATAGCTACTTGGGAGACCATTAATCCACGCATTCATGGCAAGATACAAGGGTACATTCAGACCCAAACATCCTTCCGAGAGCTTGAAATCCTTAACCAGGGCAGAACGAGGGGTTCACTACCCTATCTGACTAGATGGAGAGGAGTTGCTGCCACCTAGTCTCCGCTCCTACTGAAGAAGAGATGGTCAAGACCTTCATTTCTGGCCTCCAGCCGGAATACAAAGATCATCTCAAGTATCGAGCCTTACCACATCGCAAAGGTCTACAACATGGAGTGGACATAGAGAATGATCTTCTTCAATTCACATGAGTCAGCTTGGAGTCTTAGCTTTAGATCGAGTCGGAGAGTCCCTTTCCTAGACTATGTATCATTTCTTTTTCCATTTCGGTCTATGTCATTAGGTTTAGGATCAATTCTGCAATTAGCCTCTATGTAAATAAATTTCTTTGTTTTAATAAAGTTTCTTTTTCTCATTTTCTTTAGCCTCCATATAGTTTGTGCTTCTAACTTTAAGAATCAAATTAATGCTCGACCTGACAATTCAATGGACATTGCCAAGAGAGGCCTTCTTTCATAGCTCCACAAAAATAACCTCTTCCTCCATTTCCCTTCATCGTCTCAAAATCCCTTGCAACCCCTTGAGCATAAACACTATCATTCAGCCTATCTTTCTTTCATCACCCACATCTACTTAAACCCTTTGGACCAAACGGTGCGTAGGAAAAGACATGTGCAAAAAAAAAAAAAAGAGAAGATTAAATGGGAAAAAGCGAAAAAAATCCAAGTTCAATGCAAGTCATCACAAATGCAAATCAATGTCAAAATCCAATCAATCCAAAGTTCAAAGCCCAATTCAAACAAAAAGCAAAAGTCTAAAAAGCACACTGCGCACCGTGTGATCATCAAGCCTTTTCAACCCTCAAACCACAGCCTCACTTACAACCACAAAGCCCTCTCACACGAGGCATTGTCCAAATCATCAACGAGAACTACGACGGTCTGATTCCGTAAGGATACGTAGGAAGCCTCTTCTCGAGGTCCGACCCAATAAGCCAATAAATCAATTCTTGAGGTCGCATCATATGGTTTGATTCCCTTAAAGTCAGAAGCGCAAATTCCTAGTGTAGAACCCGACATAGACTCGAGTTTGAACCTACATCATCTAGCCAACCACATCAATCCCCGTTCACTTACCCTTAGTCACAAATTTTAGCCTTGTCTTTTCTTGAACCTTTAGCCTATTCTTTCATACACCTTAGGACTCTCCTCAACTCATCCTTAGGCTATTCTCCTAGCAGTTCATCAGACATCCTCCTCAGAGCATCGCATTGCAGCATTCCTCCATGTTCTCTCCTACAGCAGCATTCAGCTCAAGTTACTGATTTGGCAAGTCAAAATCACATCCTCATTTCTACCATTACCACCACAAAAAAGCTAAGCCAAAACCCATGACTCCACCAAATTCACTGCCTTACCTTGTCCATCAACCATTGCCCAAACATCGATCAGCTGGGGGGCTCACCCACTAAACCATCATCGACACCACAACTTAAGCCATTCCCACACACCCAAACCCATGGGTTGGGGCTCACTTGCAATCACAAGCATCACTTTGCTCGAATGGGGCGTTGATACGGCTCCATCCCACAATCCAAAAGCATCTTACCATAGTCAATTTTTCCTGGTCATTTCATGCATTAGATCTAAGAATAGACTTGCATTACACATATAGCCATTGCAAACACTTCATAAGCATCATTGCGCATTGAGTTTACATACATCATCATGCATATGCATCTTGCACAAACACATTACAATCGCACATTACACATTGCACCACCTCCACACAAGCGCTAGGGCCCAATCTTACATGCAGTTGCCTAAACACGCCTATAAGGCATTCAACGCTATAACGCGATTGTTGCTACACGCAACATTCTTCCCGAAAAAGCCGAGGTTCAGCCGAGAAGGTTTCCTGAGGAACGAGGCGTTTCCAAAGGAATTCATCACTCACATGCCTATACGGCATTCATCGCTATAACGCGATCGTTGCTACAGCGCACATTTTTCCCGAAAAGCCAAGTCAGCCGTAGGGAAAGCTACTGAGGAACGAGGCGCTTCCGAAGGTATTCATCACCTCATTTTCTCCTAAAAGCAAGGTCAGCCGTAGGGAGAAAGCAGCCGAGGATCCAGGCGCTTCCAAGGGCATAAACCGCATGGGGCGCGGTACAGGTAAAACTAACCTTTTTTGCAGGTGCCGCGGAAAAGGGTGACTCAGGGTTACAGAACGTCTTGAGTTGCTCTCCGTCCCAAATCAAATACTTGACTTTCGTCTTACGAGATTATCGTCTCTTCAGACTCAGTCAAAGTGGGGCTTCTTCACACAACGCTCCTTTAACATTTCGGGTTTTGGAACTTTCTCCCACCAGAAATTCCATAATGCACACTTCGGGTCTACGATTTCTCCCGCTAGAAATCCAGCACAAGCATCTTTCGGGTCTACGATTTCCCCCGTACAACGAAATCCAGCAAAAGCATCTTTCGGGTCTACGATTTCTCCCAACAGAAATCCAGCACAACATCTTTCGGGTCTTATGTTTCTTCCCGCTACAGAAATCCTCAAGCAAATACATCTTTCGGGTCTTGAATTTCTCCCGCCAGAAGTTCCGTCAGCACACATCTTCGGGTCTTGGAATCTTCTCCCGCTACAGAAGTTCCGTCAGCACATCTTCGGGTCTTGGAATCTTCTCCGCTATAGAAGTTCCGCCAGCACATTTCGGGTCTTGGAATCTTCTCCCGCTCAAGAAGTTCGCGCACTCTTCCGGGTTTTGGAGTTTGCTCCCGCAACAAAATTCCATGGCAAGCAAATCAGACCGCACGGACACGGGCTACAGGTAAAATAACCTTTGTTTTGCAGGGTACCTGCGAAAAGGGTAACTCAGGGTCGCAGAAGTCTTGAGTTGCTCTCGTCCCAAATCGAATACTTTGACTTTCGTCTTAAACGAGACTATCGTCTCTCGAACTCAGTCAAAGTGGGGCTTCTGTAGACATAAAATGTCTCCCAAATGAGTAATCAATGATGAAGTATACCACGTGTCGCAATTATTGAACTCGAAAAAACGCAATTGAACTCGTAATGAAGCTCAGAAATTGTAAGTCAGTCACACTCGAAATCATGAGGCAAAGGTCAAATACAAGGCAAAAATATTTTCTTTCGGTTTTCTCGATAATCTCAAAGGTTTTCAATAAGTTACGCTGGCGATTCTCATGCTTTTTGTTTTTCATCGTGTCTCACATTTTTTTCGATCGCCAATATTTCAAATTATTTTTTTTGATTTTTTCTATGATTTTCTATGATTGTTCAATGTTTAAATAGCAGAATAACGCAGAAAATACGTGATAATTAGAAAAATACGCGGATTGTCTAGAATCATACTTTCTTGCGAAAGGAGGCGTCTAGAATAATCCGTAATTTAGAAAATCGAGACGTATGGCCAAAGAATTATTCCGAATCAAAATATTTCAGGTTTTTTGGAAAAAATATATACGCAAAAGGAGCGTATATACGCTGAGGCAGTAATACGCTGCTTTGAGCGTATATACGCTGCCCCAGCGTATATACGCTCCAGCGTATCATTCGAGTATAAATTTTTGAATCACGTTTGCTCTTGTGAGAAGCGTAATACGCTGAGGATGAGCGTATAATCTCCCATGAGCGTATATACGCTCCCCATGAGCGTATATACGCTCATCCTCGCGTATATACGCTCCTGTTCTTCCTCCGCGCCTATAAATACGTGCTTGCCTCATTCGAGAACAGACACGATTTTTGACACGATTTTCACACGACTTCCGATTCTAATTTCCAACTTCTAAGCATCCTCTCATTCACAAAACCTCATTCACAAAACTCTTTCACAAATACACATAAACACGAGTCTTTTGCGTTCTTTGCGATTCGTTTTGACAAGCGAAACAAGGTTGAATTCTGAGATTATCACCAATAATCCTCTCTTACTTTCTTTTAATTTGATTAATATTATTATGAGTTTTAATGTAATTCAAGCATGTAGAAACCGACTTTTGAATCGTTCATGTGTAAATATGTAGGTTTTCCATAGAGTTTTCCATGTTTTCATTATTTTGCTTTTCGTTCTTTTATTCGTTTCATTATTTATTATTAATTGTCAAATACGATTTCTTATTCTTGTATAGTGATTCAAGGCGAAAGATTCATTTGCGCTCATGAACTAACAATTGTTTTATTTGTCTTTATATAGCGATTCAAGGCGGAAGATTCGTTTCGTTTCGTTTTAACAAACTAACCTTTGTTTTGTTTGCAGATTTAGGGTAAGATTGGTTTGTACATATATTTTGAAGTTCATATACTTCATATTGTCATATTTAATTCGTAATACTTTCTAAACAAAGACCGGAAATTATGTGAATCACATTAAAGTCAGATAATTATGGACAATCGTTTTTAGGCACGTTTTAAACTGATTAATACAAAGTGGTCACAATTTCTAGTTAGGTAGTCTCTTGTGCATAATAGAACACACTTCGTAGTATCTTTAGGGTTAGTACGCATCTAAGGTGCTAAAATCGTAAGTTGTGTGCATCCAATAAATCGTGTTTAATGGAATTGCAATGAGACCGAGTAAGAGGCGTACATGCGGGCGAATTGGGTTACAGATCTGATTCGTAACCATGTCCAAGACCCACGACTGGTTACTTGATTGGACGTGGGGCCATTGTTTTGCACCAACGTTTCGGGCGTCCGTGAATAACCTTTTCAGCACGGTGGCGATTCCCCTTACTCACAACACTACCCCAACGCACTCACGTGCGGGCTCCGTGGCTCAAGCCCACGCACAAGCACCTCGATGGTAGTATCCAAGCGCGCGCGCCGCTATAACGCTGAGGGCGCGGCCACGTCCTACAGTAACAATGTATTAAACAAATCTTTTTAAATATGTAAATATTTCATTTCGATTCATTTATAATTATAGTTATCATGTTAATATTTCATTTTGATTCATTTATACTTATAGTATATATTGTTATTTTTTTTCATTTAATTTCTTTGACTTCATTCTTTAATTTTAATTGTAATTTAATTTTTATTTAGTTTCTTTAATTCTAATGTAAATTTAATTTCTTTATTTTTAATTTACTTGTAAAATAGTTCTTCCAGTAACAATAAATAAATAAATAAATTGTAAAAAGAAGAAAAATTTTCACGAGTAAGCACTGCAACAAATGATGAAATGAAGTGTATTTTTCCTAGCACTTGTCATCGGCAAACAAGAATAGATGCTCAACAATCCTGCACTCGTTACTCCAGGCTACTTGTTTGTGAAAATCCTTTTTTTTTAATAATTACAGTACAATTATTCAAAAAAAATTAATTGAGAAACTATTTTAGCAATAAATTAAAATAAAGAAATCTATAATTTATTTACAATTAAAATAAAGAATCTAAGAATTTTAATGAATATAAAATTAAATTTTATACAAGGAAAAAATAATGATAAATAATATATTCCTTATTTGAAAATATGATATTAGGTACACTGGAATCAAAAACAAATATTAACATATTTAGAGGATTTATTTTATACTCGTTTATTATTAAAGAAAAATAGCATTATAAATAACTAGTGACTCACAATTATCCGTAGTGGTGGGCTTTTTTGGATGACCGTTAAAGTTTTGATACATTTCTAAATATGTTTGATGATGTATATATGAAGCAAAAAATAGAGGAGTTTTTAAAATTTTCAATTTAATGATAAATTAAGTGTCAAAATCTTAAGATAAGAAATGAATGGAAAGAAATGGAAGAGATGATTAATTTCATAATTGAATAGATCTAAGGAAAATATCTTTAATGGTTTATTTAAAAGACCACCGAAGTCAATGAAAGTCCATTTTTTAAAACTTATTGTTTATTTTTTGGTCATATCCAAAAATTTTAAGGTTATAACTAATAAACTCAAAAAATTTGAACTTCATACAAATTCTAGATTTGAGGGAAATATAATGAGTAATTCACTTTTTTATTTGAAAGAAATTAAAAGTAACATAAAAAATATTATTGCATGTTTATAGAATTTTTGATTTTAGAATAAAAAAATTACTTTGACGGTACAAATTTGTGTACAAGTGAAATTAGTTATTTGATTATTTCATTAATAGTAATACTCTGTACTTCCTTTGTTATTATATATGTGTATTTTTGTCTATATTTGCAACATTTTTCATTCCTAAATATAAGTTTTAATTATTCATACAATTTTCTTTTTGGATAATATGTTTTTCTCTTTTTATTTCTTTTTAAAAAAAACTCGAGTCATCATCAAAGCGGTAGTGTGAAAACATAATAAAAAATGATAATCCGAAATAAAAGGAGTCTATGAAAGACTACTTATTTTTGATGGTAATTCTATATGACAATACTAATACCAACTTCTTTCATCTTATGAACCTAAATATTCTAGATAATTTTAAAATTGTCTGTTGATGTTATACGAATACATTATTGATCGTGCTTTATAAGGGCCAATCAATTTCAGGTTATTATAGAGAATATATCTATTTTTTTGGATTTCAACCATTAACTTAAGCTTGTTGATCAGTGCTTTATATTGCTTTCTTTCATATAAGTTTCAAATTTCAAAACACATCAGTTCAGTTCCTAACCTAATTTCATTCTCTCATAAACAATTCGTTTTAGTTCRGTTCATTTTAGTTGTTTTTAATTAAAGTAAACGGATTCTAAGTGTACATGAACACCAGTATCTCATTGAATCTAATACGGGGCCGGCTACATAGGACTTTTCTAAAGTGTTTGTAAAAATTTGTGTATGAATTGTTCGTGTAATTTTAAATTATTTCTTAAAATTTTAAATTGTTTGTGCTAAAAGTCTAAAATCTCCCAAAATTAGTTTTTTTTATTGATCCTTGGTTTAAAAGATGTTCAACTCTGTAGATCGATTTTTAAAGTTAAAGGGAGAAAAAACTGATGACAAATTCGAAAATAAYATGAGAAAAATAATGAAAAATACATTTATAACAATGTTTGATTATAACCATAAACATTTGTGGTCATGTCCAAATATTTCAAGAAAGAGCTAAAATTAATTTGACTTTCAATGACTTTGGTGGTCTTTTATAATTACGACCACTAAAGAAACATCCTTACGTTGAGAATGATTATATAAAGACCAAACGTGCCTCATTTTCTAGTAGCCTTTTCAGTCCCTTATTCTTTCGTCCACTCTAACTTATTGGTCATCTCATTCACAAACTTTGTTCCAAGAAGACATTAATTGGTTTTTTGTTTTTTTTTTTTTAAAAAAAAACTCTTACAGTACATTGATGGAAAATTGGCTAGCTCAACTGGTAAGAGCTCTCGTTTCTATTTTTTCGTTTTCCCCCAAATTTTTTATGTTTTTCACTTTTTTGCATTCTTTTTATCTTGTTGTGATTGTTTTGCTTAATTTTTAAAAATGCAAGCTAAATGATTAGATATGAAAGATAAAAGCTAACAAGTGTCTCAAAGAATTAGATAATATAATTAAAAATATTTTAAAAATTAAACCTTAATTACACTGATTGACGTAAAAATTTGACATGAATTCCAAGTTTAATGTCATTTTAAGAAATATATTTTAGCTTGTCTAACGCATCGGGCACTCATCAATAGTATCGGCAATAWAATGAATGCTTAATTGTTTCTTCTATCCATCCTAAAAATGGCTGCAATTWTCTCCCCATAATGCCTTACTCTCCGGGTCATATATCATGCATGCATGGCAATATATGACTTTTCCACTTAACTGTGATTTTAATGAGCATGCCCTACTTTCTTTAATGTAGGAGTACTAATTTCAAAAATAGAACATCATAGAATTRATGATGAGACARTAATACAAACGGCAATAATTATGTGAAAAGCACTCAACATTTAGAAGTTATGTATCTTACTGTTCATAATAGTAATAAGATTGTAGAGAACGAGAGATAACTCAAGTAGTTAAAGATTCCTTTTCGATTCAAGAAATGATAAAATGATATTTCAACTCTGTCTCTTGTGGCTCCCTTAATCATCATATAATAAAAAAAAAATATAGTGGGATTGACGATCTTCACATGAAACAAAAATTACAAAGAGCGTTACTCGGAATCTGAGTTACATATCACTCAATTTTTAGTGTTTATACAGAATTGTGAACCCTCTTTCAAATAAATGGAAACCCTTATCAAACAAACTGAAACAATGGAATCGATTTTGACAGCTTTGTTGCAACACTAGGCGAGGATTCTCTGATGCCTTCCTCGCCGTGGCGACGTTGTCACCCTCATTCATCAGGATGAATTTGAGTGAATGTTGAAGCATGTATTGTGCGAGACAGCCGACATATTGTCGAATGACAATGAACCAATGATAATAATGACACAATGATAGTGATGAAATAGTCACGAATAATAATGTGAGGTGTCCGAGTGGCAAGAAGAGGGCAACAAATTATGCAATTAAGGAAGATAACCAAGAATCAATCAAAGAGTTGTGGTGGTAAGAGAGAGAGCGACACCGCGAGAGCGCGTGAGCGAGAGAGAGCGTATAGTTAGGGAGGAGCTCGCGAATGTTTGCTCTCAGTTTCAATTGTTCATTCTCTTCTGCCGATTGTTTCGTCTTCAGGAGGTATCAAAACAATAATTTCTTTTTTTCTTCAAAACTTCATTGCTTCTTTTTAGTTCAAGTTGTTATCGTTACAATTAACCAAATTTTACATTAAAAGGAAGGATTCACTACCTTTACTTACAGGTTTTAAAAATTACTCCCTCCATTTCTTTTTACCTTGCATTCCATTTTTGCACAGTTTCAAAACACAATTTTGACTACTAATAACTTTTAAATTGTTGTTATGTAGAAATTATAAATAATTTGATATTAATTAACTATACATTAATGAACTGAATCTAACAACATTCGCACTTTACTGAGATATATACATTATAATTCCAAAATCAATTAATCAAAGTTTCGTAACTTTACTGCCCTAAAAAGGTATTAGATTGTGCAAGTAATAACAGAATGGAGGGGTAGTACCACCTTATTATTCTTTTTAAATTACATTTTATTTTCTCTACTTAAAAATTCCCACCTTTAAATGTTAAACGATTTCAGTCTAAATAAGTGTTAAATGATAATACCCACGTGTATTGATGTTTCTCTCTCTTTCGCTTATCATGGCTAACTTGAAGGAGTAACAGGAAATCGACAATTAGATCATTTATTAAAAGCACATTAGTTCACGTGGCTCTTCATTTTAAAACACTTAAATTTGACCGATTAATCGTTTAAAGTGGAATCTTAAAATAGGAAAGTAAAGTACTAATTAAAAAAAAATTAAAACAAGTAGTAATTTCTAAAATTGTAGATGTGATACTGTACATTTTTTCTTAAAAAAACGAAGGAATACTCCTCC
>SNQN01008044.1:0-30816 GCA_008642245.1 Bassia scoparia | reverse complement strand
AAGTATCTCACACCATTTCTTTATCCAATCCTTAAGATTGACCCATCAAATCTTGGAAAATCAGTTTGGTTGCCAACCTTTTGTAAAAATTAGGACAGGACCCCACTTCCTTGGACTACTATTAATACTTGTGCTACTTTTCTTTGACTCCTTGATGACATGCTGTGAATCTCACCATCTCCATTATTGTGATTCTAGCTTGATTCCCAAACTTCTTATACATGTTCCTCCATCTTAGTTGCATTTCTGGTTTTAGGCGCTAGAATATTATGTATCACTGAATCACCTTAGAATCGAGTTGTTAAACAAAATTTGTGCAAAACACCTTCTGATAGTCAACCAAGGAACAGCCTGGCTCTGGATACAAAATGAAACAGGCAAAACACTTTAGTAAGTGTTCTGGGGAGAGGAGCCTTTCGATAGATTGGAGGTAGAAAAGAACGATAGGACAGGAGGAAAACTAAGATGAGGTTGTGTTTTTTATCACAGCCTCGAATACAAGAGCCATTAAGGGTTATATACCGCGCCTTTCGTCTCTGCATGCTCAACAAGATGCTGTAACCAATATGCACCAACAAGATTACAGCTGGACAAAGTCTGTTAGAGCTAACTAACTCAACTATTGAATAACAGAAAATAACAAACTCTCTAATGTTTAATTAACTAACCCTTATCAGCTTTCCATCATTGGGGCTCTTATATTTAGGCAGTTGTACGTTCAAAGTGTGTCTAGTGTGCTTGGAGGACTAAGACGATTATTGCATTTACACTCTTCCAATTACAAACACGCAATCGAGATCATGATTCCGAACTATAAGAGATCGTGAAACCGAAAACTGTCCGAACAAGTTTCCCGAAATTTAAAATAAAAATAAGAACGATTTCCCTATATCGCAAACTCTTCGATATAATTTTTCCTATATCAGACAACTCATCATAATGCTATAAATATAGCCGCTTTCAGAAAACTTATAACTTATAAACTCACACCTTTTGTTTAATGAAGCAACATTATTAAAACTTTACTAATATATTTTAAGGTATATATATACTTGACTTAAAACTCTTTATCTTATCACTTTACAACGATTTATTTTATATCATTTTATAATTTTTGAATTGTTAATTGTGTTTATTTTTCCCCTTCATTTCATCTTCTCGGTTATTGTGTCATGCTAGAAGAAAATGAATTTTTGTTTAATATATAATTTGATATTATTTAATATAGTTTATATCGTCGCACATTTTAAAATATATGGAGAATTGGGGACCTATCATTATATGACATTTTAAATACCATTAATACTTCGTAAATAATGTTAAGTTTTTCTTGTCTTTTCTATCTTTTATTTTAAAAAAATATTTAAGTTAAACAATTTTGTTAACATTTACCCGTTTCCTTAATTTTAACAATTGACTTTCCCCATTCGAAACGTGTTCGAAGATCTCTGAGCGGTTTTCAGTGTCTACATAGGTCATTAAAATAGTTTGTATGTGATCCGAGCCAATATAGAGCATGGTAGTGTTATATTCATTATATCATGTTTTCACTTTCTTTATTGTCCTATTTGGCATTGAATTAAGCTCTTTTGAGCTAATGCTACGAACTTCTTTTAGTGTTTGTATTATATCTGCGTTTTAGAGGCTGCTATAAGATATATATTTCCTCATGCCCCCACATTTTTGGAGCACTAGCGTTTATTTGAAGTTAACGATGTTGGATGAGTACTTACAAATGATCTGCATCCTGAGGATCGGAAATAGCTTTTAAGAGTAAATTTGAGTATAAACAGAGGAATATGATTGTTACAAAGTATAAATATTACACATGCTCACTTCTTTGACTATATCTCTAGTTCATACAACATTAGATTGATGGGGTTCAAATGCGTTTGGAAAACTATGACTTAAAAGGTTTCGAAACAATATGTCATATGTCTATTATTGCATGCCAGAACAATACTAATGGATAGCATTCGGAAAATGGCAAGTGAAACTGTCTGAAGACTCAGCTTCGTTCGTCTTAAACCGATCACGATGGATCCTAACCGATTGGTTAGGAGAGTTTTCTCGCATTTTTTTTTTCTTTTGTCTCGACTTATGTGTAAGGGTTTGTTATAGGTAATATACCTTAGGCTTATCTTCCTAGTTGTTGTGATAACTAAGGGGAGAATCCTAAAATTGTGTAATGCAATTCACAATCTTATCATATATTTTAGTTTAGTTTTTTAATTACCGTTTTCTCTCTATCAAAAAAAACCATAGTTCAAATTTTTGCATTGGAATTCATATTCAATTAAAAAGTTGATCATAATCTTCAATCTTCGTTCGTTTCAATATCCTTTAATATGTAATCTCCTTTAATTATGTTAATAATTTGTTTATGCATTTAATTATCTGTTGCCCTAATTATCATTATTATATTATGATAATTGCATATGTTGACTATTCCCTTTTAGGTGATTATTGGTGATCTGTAGCCATCATGATTTAGTTTACTTGAGTTGATCTAATTCTATATTGACCCCAATTTATCCAAAATCTTATTGGATTGTTCTTCATGTTAATCATATTATGTGCAGCATCTCTCTCAATTAATTGCGCTAATTAATTAGTCACGAGTCTCTATCTAACGATTAAGATTTTAATGGCCGAATCCACTGTCAAATAGTAGAACGAAACGTTCTGTCAAATTACGATTAGGAGTATTTCCTATGAGTTCACATGATTCCATAAACTGTTTTCTATTGTCCTATATGTGGAATTGTTGATCCCAATTACTGTTGATTTTGTTATATAAGCAAGCCATAGCCCTAGACTTTTTTATTGGTAATTATTTGATTAATTCTTTCTTTAGTTAGTAGATACATATCGTCAAAAATTATTTACTTCTTTAGATGCCTTTAATATACGCTTCTTCATGGTCGAACCCTGTACACTAGAATACTATATAGTTCGTATTCGATAGGTTAACTATGATCAGGAAACGCGACAAGCTGTCACATCGGCAAGGCATATATTAGACATGTGCTGATTGATTATGATCTAATAACTCCAAGGTAAGCACAGGTGGTGTTTCGATGGCATCGAACGCTCCTCTTTTTACATGTCACTGCCCCTCTGGACTTGAGCGGGTTTGGGTAAGTAAACATCGGCTTCAGTTAGAGAATAGATGTGTGGTATAGGAGTGTATATAACCAAAACCATGAAGCGACACATTGTCGAGCTTGCAGTTTCGCGATCGATATGGGGACTTTGAAGTTCAATTCTTACATTACAAAGTGTTATACGCTCATTTTGGGTTGAGTGGAGGTTCATTTTGATGAGTCCTTCTCGAAGGATTCGATTGTGTAATACAGACCTCATGAAGTTGAGCGGTTGGTACCCAATTTTCTTATGTTGTACTATCTATGGATTAGCCAAGTTTTTTTTCCTTAAATTTTCTATTGGCGTATATGAGAATAATAATTTGCTTGGCTCATATGATTGTAGGGAAGTCGTCGATGATAGATGAACGGGTATGTCATGATTCTTTTTCCGAAACGTTTTTGTACTTGTTTATTTCAAAATTAAATTAATTTAATTCCCAACTTTATTTCTCAAAAAATTAGTTCAACTTTTTTATTTTGCGGTTACCCCCTTAGTAAGGTTTTAGTGAAAATAGATCCGGACAGTAATGTGAAGACAAGAAGGAATGGATATTATTACAGTTTTAATAATAATAATAATATAAATCTAATATAATATATAATAATAATAATAATTAATAGTAAATAATAATAATAATAAATAATCACTTGTCTTTTTTTTTTGGTTGCTTTGTAACGCCCGCTACCAACTTTTGGTTTATATATTTATTTATATTTATATTTATTATTTATTATTATTATTTATTATATATTAAATTAATTCCAACATAATAAAACATTGGTTAACATCCTTAAATCACTTCGGTTAAAGTCGTGCAAAATGGAACACAACAATAAGTATATTTTTTTAAAATCTTAATACAGGTATAGAACACAATTCCAAATTTTACCTTAGAATATGTTAAGTTCAACAAGTTGTCATTTCAAAAATGGAAAGGAGAATATTATTAATAAAGTAATCAATCAAAGCTGATTCATTAACAAAATTCTTAACTACTTATTTGCTCTTTTTTATATTGAAAAATGAAATAAAATTGTGTCAAAAAATGTAAGTAATTCAAGGGAAGGTGTCATGTCAAAATCAGGAATAATAACAAAAGAAAACTAAAAAAATCTATGTTCTTTATTGTCAAATTTTATGGAAAAAAGCCAAACAAACAATTCTTTGTTACTAATATCAAAATATACTTACTATTATCTAAAAAAAAGTCAAATCAGAAACTTGTGTATATGAGAAAAAAAACGTCAATCAAAGAAACTAGTGTGTAGATCTACATTGTACCCTTTCTAGGTTTTACTTTACGATTCCAATAATTTTAATTAAGCATTTGTATTCATATATCCTTTAATATACGTAATATTCTATACTTCGCACTGTTTCAAAACGATTTATATGAAATCATTTTTTTTTCTAATTTTTTCAGTAGATAGTAATGTTCTTTTTCTATATAGTACTCTATTATTTTGCAAACCCTACATATCATAAATAAATGGTTTTTAGTGAAAAGGAAAACAAATCGATTTTTTTCCTAGCGCCTTAGTAGTATGTATGTGGAAGTATATTATTGATGTGTTTTTGCCCCAGTAGTGATGAACCAACTACTTTAGTTGCTATTATATTAGAGGATTGATATAATATTATGATTTGTTAATTGATTGATTATGAAATTGCTATTATCATATGACAACACTTATCAACCTTGGCCCCTCTAGGCCTTACCAAGATTTTTTTGGCTCTCATTTTATCTAAAAGTTCCTTTATTTCAATTGCAATTGTATGGCGATACGTCTTAACATCATTGTCTTGTTAATAGCTTGACGCCACGAAGTGACATGTCGTTGCATTCTTCATTGTGTTTCGTTAATTGTGGTTATATATGTTTAAATGTCATTTGAAATATTGCTATTTGAAATGTCTAAATTTGTGTCACCAAATAACAAAAATTAGATAATGGTCTTTTAAATAATTTTTGAGACAACAAACGCTCAAATTTAAAATGACATATTTAAAAATTTGAAGATAAGTTTAATAGTCTAAATGTTACAGAGAAATTGATCAAGTTAATCATAAAATATCAAAAAGTGCTTAACTCACGGGTTGAATTTAGGTCAGTATCTTAGTTGAAAATTAGCCGTCGCTTAAAAAGACGAGATTTAAACGGGTCAAAATATCGTAAAAATTTGTTTAAGGCCCACTATTTGCGGTGATGTTATCAGATTCTTGCAAGTCCGGGTCCAACATTGGACAACCTTATAATAGTATACAATGTGGTGACAGGTACGAAGAATGGTAGGAAGGAAATAAGGAAGGGTATGGGAAATGAAGGACAAAGAGCGAATGATGAGGGTTAGATAAAGGATTAAGTATATTGTATTTTTACTGAAACCTCATGGGTACGTGCCATATTTTAAATAATAGAGAAGCTATATGAGTTTCAATAGCTAAAATTTCATATACGAAAAAATCCAAAACACTGATGCATGATGGATGAAAGTATGGAGTGAAATTGTGGAATCCAGCTCCTTTTTGTTTTTTATTTTTTTAACATTCAGTTTTTATAAAAAAAAAAACGTCTAAAGCCTTACAACATCATGTACAGCTAGCAAAAAATCACATGGTCAAAGAAGTCAAAGAAAATTCCAATGAGATGATGAGGTATTGACAAATTCATCATGGAACGTGATGTGTTTTTTTTATCTCAATGGTATGTTGATAGTTTTAATCTTGATTCTCAACCTGATTATATAGGAGAGGATTTTCTATTTAAGTAGTTGTTAATAGAGATTGATCCGATCATTTTTTCGAATTTTCGACCTCAAATTTAGATACAAAGCGATAAAAGTACCCCTAAACATTAATGAGGTATTTTTTAGAACTCATATCTGGCTTGAAATTAAAGCAAACCCGCCTATGTAGGATCGAGATTGATCTGGTCAATTTTTTATTTAATTCGACCTCTAATCGAATGATAAGACAAAGTTGCCCCGAACCTTTAAATAAGGTAGTTTTGTACAAAATTTCTAGCAATACGTGCCCCCCTACTTTACAGAAGAATCCCTGGATATAATCCACGGTGGAAGTGAAATAGAAACACCATCTATTACCATGCGAGATGAAAAGAAAACCGTCCAATGACTCAGTTGAGTTCTGCCACAACTCATACATTACCATTGGAAATTTCCCAAAAGTAAATGGACCCATGTGCATTTATCCCTTGACCACTATTAAAAACAATCTTGTAGGCAATGTTCTTACATTAGACCAATTAAATACTAGGGTCTGAACTATATTTATACGATCGCGACAATATTCAGAAGAAAGTGCAAACAGTTTGATTTATAAATTATTTGAGTTACATGTTATCACTTCTTTGCATGGACAAAAACAAGACATTTTCAATAATAACCTCTTTCTTCAACCATTAACCAAGCACACGCAAGATTTTCAATTTTTCGAAGAATTTGAGAATATATAATAAAATTTTTGGCAGACCAACTTCTTTTATTTTAGGTGGATTTATCTGTCAGTTATTCAATAACATTCAATTACCCGATCATCCAGTCACATGTTTCGTGCAAAAGAATGATCAACTTTCACACCAATATCGGTCTATCTCCGCTTACAAAAATCTAGCACACAATCACATTTTCTCTAAATGTGTTTCACAATGTTTCCTCACACAAAGCTACATTGAAAAGAGGAATATAAAGATCAGAATAAGTATAAAATGAGCTAAGGCTTCGAAACATCAACCAATTCGAAGACTTGAAGTAGTTAAAACGATTCTGATATCGATCCCGGGTGATTGAGGCTGAACTTTGGTACGCGGAACCGTGAATTTCGAGGTTGTTCGGACCTTCTATGACGGTATCAATTTCGCATTGCACGAGTTACGTTTTGGCTGTCGTGATTAATTTGCTGACAAGAGGGTAGAGAGACAACAGCAAATTCGTATCTAAATTGTGAGGAGTACAATTACTTGGTTTGTATAGTATCCCTTGTAATACATCTGATATGCGAAACTACATGCATTGATTTTTAGTGAAGTGCTAGTAAGATTAGTGGTTAAAATCGTGGAATGTGACAATTAATAACTAGGCTTTGCATCTACCCCACATATTCATATTGCAATTTCATAGATACATAAAATCATGAAGGAGACAAATGAAGCTACGAATAACTGTGAGGGATTTTAGATCGGGATTATCATCGATTTCTTTCATGCCGTTTGTGCTTTAAACACACAAAAAAGTTACTTGATTGACACATGATTCATTGTTTTAAGGGATTAGCTTGTTTATACTATTTATCACCTTGTATGTGTGTAATTAAGTCTTTCATATGTGTGATTGTGGTTTGGTCCTTAACTATTTGATAATTTGGTTTGATTGTGATTTAAGAGGTGCCATTTGTGATTTGAACATTTGACGAGAAAAGATCTTTTTAAAATATTTTTTTGTGAAAAAAGCATTTATAAAAAATTGTGAGACGAACGTAACACTCCAAAAAAAAAATTGTTAGAAGGACCTTAGACCCCTTTTTCGATGTTGGACTAACCTTGCATGACCCTCTCATTCTCTTTTAATTACACTCCTTCATTACCTTTACACTCCATAATTAATGCATATTTCAACTAAAATAGCCAAGGAATCAAATTTCAAACACATTCTCTATAACCAATACTAATTTAACACGGCAACAGTATAAAAACAATAAGCTAAATTACACATACAACAAACAACAAAACACTCATAATACAATCAAAATAAGAAAAACCCCAAATTTATTGTATATTCGCCAAAACCCTTAAATAAGTTCTAATTGATCAATGTATCTCGGATTTTCTGGAGAAAAACTTTGTGTGTTGGGAAGTCCTTGTTTTGTCTTTCTACAATTCAGCCACCTTTTTTTCGCCATTAAAACCAAGAAAATATAATTTGATTATTAGAAAACTTTTCAGCCTTTTAAGGGGAAATGAAGAAAAACGAGCAAAACAATGATGATGCTTGATGCAAATGAAATAAAATGCATGTATACTAATTGAATTCTTTACCCATTATTGGCCTCCATGATGTCTGCAGCCAAATAATTAGTAAATGTCTTGCGGTGAATTGCAGAAGAAGGAATCCACATATTGAAAATGAGGGAAAGAAGAAGAAATAAAAAAAAAAGAGGAAAGCATTTTGTGGAGGTTAAATGCAATAAGATTAATTAGAGAGAATGGAGGTCTATATGCTTGGGAAAAGGGTTGGTCCAATACGGAAAGGGATTAAGGTCCCTTCTAACAAAAATTTTTTAGTTTAGGCTCCTTCTTCAATAAATTTAAATCAAAAAATATTTCTCAACAAAAAAATATTTAAACGTATTTTCTCCGCTAAATTTCCTAAATTTTTTATTCGTTAGTACTCTTTTAGATTTTTAATGTGGTCGTCAATGTTCTTCATTAGTCTGATATTTTTTATTTTTTTAATTGTGCTTTAAATGCACAAATAATTACTCCCTTTGTCCTCTTATTACTTGCTACATTGCCTCGTACACAATTGTCAAGAATTTTTAAATGTAGCAGTGGGACCATGAAAAATAAGTGTATTTATTAAGAGATAATGAGAAAAATAAGTGTAATAAGGTACGAGTATAGAAAATGATCAAATATAACTGATAAAAAAAGGAGATAATGTATGTAGACCCACCATACTTTAATAAGAAATGTAACAAAGTAATTTGAGTCACCTAAATAAGGAAAATCCAAATAAGGAAAATCGCAACAATTAAAAAAAACGGACAGGTAGTATAATTGGTAGCGGATACATGCGTCACTAGTAAATTAGCCCTGATTTGTGTTGTTTAAAAGTATTAGCTTGGGATCAAATCAATAATAGTGTCGAGTGTGAACTTTTGTTATAACCATTCTCAATTTTGTATTAGCAATAAACTTAGATACATCTAAGGGACAATAATTTTATAATCACCATGTCCATGGTACCGTTTTTGTCGATACAAGTGATCCTTACTATTCATCCACTAATTCACTATATGATATAAAACTGTTTAAATGTTTCTATATCAAACCTAAAAGGGTCATTAAATCTGGTGCTAAATAAACTATAAACTAGTACAGGAATAAGATGCCATCCAACATTTTTTTTATCTTTATGGATTTTATTAAAGAACTTTTGTGTTCCTATACTTCGTATTAAGACATTAGATTTAATTGTGAAAGTGGTTAAACCGATTCCACTATATATATCACAAATTGTTGTGACGTTGTTTGTGCTGTCTGCCTTTTTTTATTTTTTTTTTGCGTGTGCTACACTTGAATGGACTTGAAAACACTCCTATGTAAACTAAGAATAATATTACAATTGGTAGAAGTGTGAGATCAAAAAGTAGTTCACAAGCTAATGACATGTTGCTTGCAGCTTTCAGTTGCAATAGCAAAATCATTAATGGTTATGTACGACAGATGAACAATTGAATAGAATAGAGGAATAATATAGGATCAACAATTACCCAAAGTGATACAAAATCAGACTCCACCATCTTAGAGAACATACTACTACTCTAATATAAAAATGGACCTAAAAATCGCTAATAAATTTCGGTAATTACTTAATAAAATGTATTTTGTCATTAGGTGACCAGCCATGAAAGCTGTTGAAGCAGCAACATGATGACTACGCCAACTTTGGAGGTACGCTGTTTGGAGTAAATGGCTTATTTCTTTCAAATGACGACTATAAATTTTCTGGGCTAATATGTGCCTTGGAAAGAAGAGTTCGTATAGTGAACGTGTTGATTTTGACAGTTTGTTATATTATGGTGGGTAATTTAGGGACAAGAAGAGTGCAATGCGACGTGTGCTGGTTACTTGGATTGGTCACTCCTGCCGTTGGAACACTATTCTCACTGTCGGAGAAGTACGTTTTACAAATTTATCCGGTATCCAACGTGATTACTTGTGTTTGCTAATTACATGAATTAAGCTTGATTCGATGTATTTAGATTTTTCGGATTATTGATTTGGAGACACAATGATCCTAATATTTTCCCGTTTATTATTGTGGTTAATTGTTCTTCCCCGTTTTTTTCATGTGAGAATTACCATCTTACGAGGGTACTTACACTAGTGTATCAACCATTTGCTCTTGGAACAATTGCAATACTTGCATATAATGAATCGAAGATTAATACTAGGTGGAGAATAATTGCAGGATACAGTATTAACTTCATCGGTACTCTGGGTTGTACATTGGTATGTCACCTTCAATGACATTCATTACCCTCATGCATGACTTCTACTATTTGATGCCTGTTAATAAATGGTGGTAATGGAAATGATTTTCAAGCGCAATTTAGCAAAGGAAATAACATTATCATCACCATGGTTAAGAAATTTAGTCATCGAGATTATTTTTCTTCATTTACTTTTGTTACCACCCATTACCACTCAGGGTGRTATTGGCTGAGTGGTAATGGGTGGGAGTTGAGGTTTACGAGAAAGAATAGTCACTAGCCTAATATTTTTTTTTTTCCTGTTGGAGCATAACAGATAGATGTAGGAACATCAGGAAAAGGAGGAATTGGACCTTATGTAGGATTGTGCATAATGATTGGCACCTTCGGAGCTGCAGAAGCCCATATCCAAGGTGGAATGTGTGGCGACTTGTCTTTAATGTTGCCTGAGTTTCTCCAAGTATGTGTTGCTGTACAACCAACTTATTGGCGTTTCTAACTAAAGCTTTGGTCATGTGTAGCTATCATACTTCTCGTCGCAGCTAATTGTTAATGTTGTGTTGCTTACCTACAGTCATACTTCGCTGGTTTGGCTGCTTCCGGTGCACTGACCTCTGGTCTTAGGCTGGTGGCAAAAGCAGCATTCGAAAAATCTCATAATGGCCTTCGCAAGGGTACATGTAAGTTTAACATGCAAATGTTTTCATGGAGGTTTCATAAGGCTTTGTTAAGTTTACTTGTAATTTGTTAACATACAACTTCAATAGACATTATTGAACTTAACGTTCGTGCATGGTAAAGCCAGGTTAGCCAGCCCTTAATTAGTAACTACAGAGCGGCGTAACACTTTGTCTTGCCTTTTGCAGTGCTATTTCTTTCAATCTCCACAGGAATGGAGTTTTTATGCATTCTCTTGTATGCCTATTACTTCCCTAAGTTGTCAATTGTTAAGTACTTTCGCGCCAAGGCAGCCTCAGAAGGATCGAAAACTGTTACAGCTGACCTTGCTGCTGCTGGTATCAACCAGGCAAGCTACACTAATTTGTAGTAACAGAGTAATACCCTTAAGCTTTACTTGAATTGRTTAAGGTTTACTAACGAATTTGATGCCACGTGTGAATTTGCAGGTTGAAACTAGTGAGACAGCTGAAAATCATTTGACGCTCAAACAATTGATACAACAGAATTGGGATTATTTTCTTGATCTATACCTAATTTATGTATTGACATTGTCCATAATCCCGGGATTTTTATATGAAGATACAGGAAAAGCACCTTAGCTCTTGTAAGGTCTCCTTAAAGTTTTCTAATTATGTGAATCACAAGTCAGCATGAGAAATGTAAGTAATAGCAGGTGATTTGCTTTTTGCAGGTATCCTGTGGTGTGATTGCCATGTATAAATTTATTAGACCTGATCGGAAGATACACTCCCCTTATAAAGTTCTTGAAAGCTGGAGTCTCGAAAGGCCTAATGATGCGTGGTCCTAGCTCGTGTCCTCTTTACCCGACATATTTACTTCACTGCAAAGTATGCAGATGAAAGGATGGTGATCTTGGTCGTATCATATTGGGACTTACTATGCCATTTCACTGTATGTGTATGACTGTTGCACCTAAGGATATAAGGTATGTTAGAATATTCAGTGTCATCTAATACTGCTTTTTCATAGTTTTGTTTGACTAAATATTATCTGAGTTTGCACTGACGGAGTTTATTAACATTTTAGGACCGGAGCAAAACGCGTTAGGAATTTACTGTCCTATTCATTCTAGTGGCATATTTTCTGTGTTTGCCTCGATTGGTGTGGCTCATAGACAAGGAAATTTCTGATGGGTATGTATCTCATTTGTCTTCATGTATAGTTGTATATGGTCTTTAAATCCTTAGCTATTACTTCTCCTCTCCTTGTGCTTCTTTTGTCGCTTGTTTGATATGCATAAGAACCATGACGAGAGAAGAGTATACAGAAAATTGTTAACAGAAAAAACCATTTGTTTAAAGACATCAAGGATCAGTGAAAACTTGTCTGTGTATTTGAAGGAAATGTCCTTGAACAATCTCTAATGTTGTTGTGCGGAAACTTGACTCATGTAACTGAATGTTAAGACCTCTATTTAGAGGCCGTGCTTCTAATTTAAAGTTCAACTTTTAACAAAAAAAAAGACATTAAAGAAGTTGTTAGAGCCCTGAATTTAGATCCTCTGCAAGTTCCGTGATTTTGTCAATTTTGCTAAACACCTTGGAGATCTTTTGAAACCCACTAGACCAGAATAATACTCAGTTGCAGAAAAACTCTGAATTTATCATTAGGGCCTTATACAAGCATAAACTCATGATAGCTTGCTATTCCGATTGATCATACAGTTTAAGTCGGATACAACCGAAAGATGAAACTTCTTTTTTTTTTTTTAAACAGGATAGTGATTGAACATGGTCTCAACTACTAGATTTATAGAAACTCTGTATTCAAAGACAGGCCTTTGTTTTATGAAACAACAGATACTAGTCAGTGAAGATATTTTTTTCCCGTAAGTATTTTTAAATTACAGACAGGAGATATCCAAATTAGCAAAATTTCCTCTATTACCTTTGCAATATACAGCATTGCTGATGAATGATGACCTAGTGAAGTTAATAAATAACTCACTCACCTAGGTTAATAAGAATCACATCTATTTTGTTCAAAACAAGAGTATTATGTGTTTTATGTGTAAACAGAAGTTGTGTAGCCCCTTAAGATTACAAACCAAAGATAAAACATAAGCAAATATCTTACACTTTTCACCATTTACTTTAATCCTCTTAAGTGTCACACTAGAAGGTTCCGTTGTTTAGAGATCCCACAACCAATCGAGGCAACACCCAAAAATATGCCGCTTAGAAGGACAGAACACCAATTCCCTAGCGCGTTCTGCTCTGGTCCCTGTATAATAGTTGAAACCAGAAGTATATCAGAATCAGCTCTAGAGAAATCCGTCAACAGCATCAATTATCAAACTACAACTATGTACAAAACCTTGTATCCCTTAGGTGCAGGCAGTCATTACGCAAACTGTGAGATGGCCATTAGTGTATCCTAAAGGGAAGTGAGCATAATCATCCATCCTTCCCTGCATACTTTGCATGACGTAGAATGCAGGGACCAAAAAGAAAACGAGCTAGATCGCACTCATTAGGCCCTTCGAGATCCAGTTTTAAGCAATTTATGACGAGGAGGATGTATCTTCCTATTTGATCCAAAACATTGTACATGGCAATTCGTACAATTGCCAATCCTGTAAAACCAAATTTATCAGCTTATGTTTCTGGGTTTTTGAACGTAAGATAAGAGGCAATTAATAGAGTAAAAGACATAACCGTCTCCATTGATTTGTTTTCCTGTATTTTCGTATAGAAAACCAGGGAAAATTGACAGTTCAGCACATATATTAGGAATTAAATCAACAAAAATCCCAATTCTGATATGCCAATTGTTTGAGCGTAAAACGATCTTCGTACTTTTGCACTGTCCTCAAGCTGACAGAGTTTCAAAGAAGCAGTCTCATGTTAGTGGTGTTCGATCAGATGAACAATTGAGACTGGGAAATACTTGTAAGATGGAATGTGGTCACACACTACTGCAGGTTGCTTAAATCCACCAGCCGCAAGATCAGCTGCAACAGTTTTAGATCCTTCGAGGCTGCTTTTGTACGTAAGTACTTGACAATCGGCAACTTAGGGAAGTAGAAAGTATACAAGATATACATTAAAAATTCGATTCCAGTGGCAATCGCCAAGAAAGTACTGCAAAAGGCAAGGTAGGGGAGCATCACTACTAGTCTAAAAAGAATCACAAAGCATGAATGAGAAACAGATGCAGAACTATATACAAGTATCATGAACTCCTTCTAATGGAAGGTACATTGAACTTACAAACCCCCTTGCGCAGCCATTGTCGACTTGTCGAAGCTTGCTTTAGTCACCAGCCTGAGACCAGAGGTAAGAGCTCCGGAAGCAGCCAAACCAGCAAAGAATGACTGCAGATCAGCAGCGGCAAACAAGATAAGTAATTCGGTTTGTTATTCTGTCATTATGAAACTCAAATCTCTCCATTCGAGTGGAAAGTGTAAGAGCAATTATGGTAATGTCAGGACCACATACTTGAATAAACTCAGCAACATAAAAGCCAAGTCGCCACACATTCCCCTTGGACATGGGCATCAGCAACATCCAACGCGCCGAACTAGTTATGCACCAATCCGACATAAGCTCCAACCCCTCCTTTTCCAGATGTTCGACATTAACTGTCATGATCAAACAACATAATACAGGTTCACTAGAATCCAAACTCAGCAAATAATGATACACCAAACTTCAGTTCAGAGATGCAATCAACATTTTCATTCAGTTTCACCTTACTAGGTGTAATGAAAGCATTAAGATTAGTTACATACCAAAATACCACCCAGAGTACTAATGAAGAAAAGAATGTATCCTGCTATGTTTCTCCATCTAGTATCGATTCGCGCTTTCGTGGTATGCATATTTGCCAGTTTCCAACAGCAAAGGGTTGATACACTAGTGTAAGTACCCTTGAAGGTGTAAACCTTCACAAGATAAAACAGACAACTCAGTATAATTTTCAGAATTCAGCTAACAAAAAGAAATCAAAAACTTAACCAAAACAAGAACCCAATTTACATCTTAGCAACATTACAAATCTACAATATTAGTACCAAGATTTCATGTTTCAACTTTTTACAACCCCAAATTTGAAACTATTGAATAATTAATATGAAAAAAAAAAAGAAAAAAAAGAAGAATATTCATACCGGGAAACTTTGTAATAGTAATCTCCAATGGTGAGCATACTGTTCCAAGAAAGAAGTGACCCCATTCCAAGCAACCACATAACAACACAGCTTGTTTTCCCCTGATAATCCAACACACATTGCAATTGTGTCAAGAATATCATTTCATAAAAAACATCTTTAAAAAAGTTGCATCTTTTTTAAAGAGTAATTCATTTGAGCATTTGATTAAGTTTGAACAACTAACTTACCTCCATCTAACTGGAGTGGCAATTTCATCAGCAACACATGATTAATTCAACAACTGTGCATATTAGGATGACAAATACAATTTCAGTTATTTATACAAAATTTTCATGACTAAATTAATAAAGATTTTTGCATGAGTTTATTAATAATTAAATAATTAATTAAATAATTTCTGAAAGGAAGAAAAAAGTCAACGTTATTACCAAGCAGAGTGTAATACTAAAGGGGGCAGAAAAAGACAGTGATTCAATATAGGAATTAAAGAAAAGAAAGAATCTTTTAGACCTAGATTCAATTATTTATTTTTGAAAATTAATCTTACAATAGAAATGAAGCAAAAAATTGAGAAAAAATTGAGAGAATTTCTTACGATATTAAAGAAGATGATGATTTTACAGAACTGGGATTTCATGAAATGAAGGTGAAAAAAAAATTAAAAAGCGATGATTCGTTGTGTTAATTGGGTTGAGTTTGCTTTAGTGGCAGCCACAAGATACAGCTAAATGGATTAACGAAAGAAAAAAAAAAGAAGCTTAAAGATTTGTTTATATTAGCTTATTTCATGTTCAATTCAATTCTTAACCCAATTTCTCTCTCTCATTAAAATATTCAATTCAGTTCAGTTCAGCTCCATTCAATTCACGTTCAGTTAGATTTCACTTTAATGTAAACAGGCCCTAAATTAGCATCGCACTTGATATATGATGAATGAAAGATTATTACAAGAAATTTGTGCATGAAATAGATGAAATTTTTCTAATTATGTAAATCAGTTTATTAATGGCTTTTGGAATCTTGTAGTGGGAATGTATAATTATTATGCTAATAAGTAATAATGCTAGCAAAAATAATCAAGATGGATATCATGTTGTAATTTTCTTTTATTCTATTATGAAATATTTTCATATTGGTGTACACATATATGTGACTTGCGTAGAAGAAATTTGATTTCCAATCTTAATCCACAGGTTAGTATGTTACCCTCACTCTTAAGTTTTTAAGTCAAACTTTATGACTTTCCGAGTTAATTGAATTTTTGGGGTGATAGCTTAAAGTTTACGGCAATGATTTTCCAACTTCAATTTAAGCGGTCCGCATGAAGGCGGAATATTACATGGAGTGTGGAAATCAGTGGCCCTTAAAGACCATAACGACGAACATGAAAATCGGTCTTAATAACTTCTGTACGGCTATGTTTTGCTTTAATCATGTTCAAACACAACTATTATGTTTTTCTTCCTCTGGTATAATTACTCTGATTATTTGTTTGATAAATGTACAACATAAAATGAATCAAAAATGTAGTCCGAATGAGCTCAAAAACTCTTTTTTTTTCTTTTTCTTTTTTTGACTGGAGCTAAAACTCATGAACTACCTAAGATGTTAAAATTTGTACCAAACTAAAAGTACAATGAAAGACACCAAATTATATTGCCTTAAACTAGGGCAATAGACTTCTCTAATTTAGCAACGGAAAAGTCCTAAAACTTAATTGAAATTTTGTATTTTCAGCTTCAAATTTTAATTATGAACTTTAAAATATAAGAACATCAAACTTTTAAAAAATGAGTTTCCAACTCTACCAACAATTGTTTCAATTGTTTTGGTTTCATATGTAGAAAATATAATTAATATTATAGACTCATTGGTGAGTTGAAATATGATTATTATTATTATTTTATGGATCAATTCAACAAATAATTGTTTTAGTCGTAAGTGAGAATGTGGATGTTGACTTATTATTGCCAAAGTCTGCTAACGCAAATAAAACAATAAGACAATCACCAATCATTAAAATAAACTTGGAATGATCATGTTTAACCTGTGTCGACTAATAATTTTCTAATATTGTAGCCTTGTAAAGTAATATCTCATGATTATTCTCATTGAGAAAGTATTAAAGGCCACTTATGGGTCACGTTCTTTCAACTTATTATTAATCAATGTTAATGAAATACGGAAAAATTGAAAAGAATTAGACTCTGAGGTCTCAATCTCTCATACACACACTGACACGTGCGACCAATACGTATTGGCTCAGCCTGCAACCCTAGGACCACCTAATTTTACATGGTCCCCCAACACACACAAGACATCACACGCTATTTTGCAACTAAAAACAAAAACAAAACAAAGCTTTTGCATTCATTCTTATCATTTTCAACTCTTCTAATAAATCTCAAATTTATTTTCTCTCTCCTAAGATGACTCATTCTGTTGATTGTTTATTGCAATTCGTTTTTAATTTTTATTTACAATACCAAATGTTCAGCTTTACGAGTATGAAATATTCAACTTCTATATTCAATATTCGAATTTTTAATTTTATTTTGCAGTTAATGAATATTCAATTTATGAATCACAATCTTCAATGTTTCATATGCAATATTCAACTTATACATAAATTGTAAAAGTTCAGTGATAAATATTCAAGTTTTCATAGTCATTCCAATCTTCACTTTTTGAAAGCAATATTTCGAGTCTTTTCATTCAAATTTAATTCAGTTTAAGACGTTGAACGTTTGTTTATATTTATTGAAAAACTAGTCTTAAATATTTTAAATATTGCATCTTCTTACACAACAAAATGCTGACATCAGTCCTCAAGTATATAAATTTTACTTATTTAAATTATTGAATGATTTTCCAATTCATGTTTTTGAATATATACTCTAATTACGATAGTTTATTTTTCTGTTTTAGAGTGAGGATCAAGTCTTACAAGGAACATGAAGACAGTAGATCCTTATATGACACTTTGGTTTTATATTTCGATAGGAATATCGTTGTTATAAAAAATGAAAATCGATATTCATTTTTATACATATATTTTTTCCATCGTTTTTTTAGATGACCCACTTTGGGTTTTTGGTGGTTTTGAGGCAAATATTGGTGTAAGTGATTATGTTGATAGATTGGTAATTTATAGTAAATGCTAAGACCTCATAGATGAGAGAGTGAAAGAGAAAAGATGTGGACCAAAATTAGAAAGTATGTGGAATATATATAATTTTTGTGTTCTCATGTCTTGAAAGGGAAAAATCAAAGTGGAACAACTATTTTAAATTTCTTAAAATAGAAACTGGTTATCTAATAAAAATCAGAGAAGTAGTAAAAGTTCAGTGTAAATATCATTTCAATAAACAATGTTCAACGTTTAGAATGAAATATTCATATTTTTTTGTTTCTACCGGTTCATGGGCTCAAATACAATTGTTCAACCAATAGTTGGTCAATAATTTGAATATATTAAAGTAAAAAAACAATACTTAACTTCCGAAAAAGAAGTGATAAGAATGTCTTTCAAGCAATACTAATAATAAATATATACAAGCTTACCAATATTTGTTCAAGTGACAAGGTAAACATTAAATTGAAGAACAATCTATATAATTTTAATGTCAGAATGTACATTCAGTTTACATACATCATATTCAATGTTTTGCATTAATATTCAAGTTTAATATTAAAGTGAAAAACATACTTAACTTCCGAAAAAAAAAAGACATAAGATTGTCAGTCCAGAATATTAATAATAAATAAATATATAATATAGATTAACCAATAATAGTATTCTAGTGACAAGGTCAACATTAAAGTTGAAGATTCAACATTATATTCTAAAAATGTCGGCTATGAATATTCGTTTATATACATCAATATTCAATGTTTGCATTCAATATTCAGTTTATTACCAAAGATCATTTCGAAAACTTCTTTAAAAAAATATCATCCCTAGATTTAAACTATTAACTCTGCTTCATCTTTCATCTTTACATTACTCCATTCTTCTACTTCTTGCATCATTTATCAATTTGTCCAAGAATAGAACAAAATACGTTAGTTACAAGAAATCATATGAATCTGAACTAGAATTCTTTTAAAATAATAATAAAATTCAAAATTTGTAGAAATATACCTATGATAGATTTTAGCTTTTCTAAAAGTGACTGGATGTTGCGTGCGTGGGCGGCTTGGGGGAGGGGGGTCCATCTAATTTAGATGGCTGGGGTGGCAAGCCGTATCGTACAACCCTCCCCGCATATTGTTACATACAATCCCCCATCTCACATCATAATATAATAGGGCAGCAAAAATCAAGGAATTTGTTTTCTTTTTAAAAAAAATAAATAAAGATAATATAATTAAAAAAACAAATCAAAACATTGTGTGATAAGATAGTACAGGGGGTTCGTATATTGCTAGTATTATGGGGATTTGTATAGAATAATTTGCCCTGAGGTGCATAAAGAATTTGCGCACGGCGACACACTAGTAACACTTGACCCCATTGGGCCAAGGCCTTACACGATTAAATGAGTATCTACATTATAAACTAGTTCTTTTGCCCGAATTATTTTTGTTAAACTCACAACATAATTGGAATATAAACGACTCAACCTTTTCTTCTATTAATTTTGAAACAGATGATAAACATACAAAATAAGATAACTCTAACAAATTATATCTTGAGATAATGATAATATAATATTCATCCAACAAACCTTATCTAATAGTCACAACTCACAAGATTAAACTATATCCTAACACTCCTCAATTGGATCGAGCATGTAAGTCGACGAATGTTCCAACATGTGAAGTAAAATTGAAATTATCGCTTTCTAGAACCTTTGTGAAGTTGAAAAGAACAGACTCTATAGTCCCATTCTTTTCATACACACATCGACACACTAGTACAACATTGACCCCTTTAAGCCACCTTTACGATTTAAATGCAGTATCTATTTATAAAATAGTTCTTTTCCTCGCTATTTTCCCATGTGGAACTTGTGATGAACATTCTCAAATCTCAATCTCAACAATGAGCCACTTGTCATGGGTACTTGTGAATTAAGGGAATGTTTATAGAAGATTTAAGTTGAGTTGTTAACTAAGTTAATAGTTGTTAAAGTTGAGTTGATAAATTAACTCTCACAATAACACAATGTTTAACACAAACAAAAATTAGCAAGTTTAGGTTTAGGACTTGACTTGATTAATTTAGGTTGGCAATTTTGGTACGATGCGACCAGTTATTATATAGATCGTAGTTGGGTTAAAAGAGTGTAACTTGTATAGCTTGAATGGTTTGACATGAATCACATGGATACAACCATAAATTTACAAAATTTATTACTTAATTCAAAAATTTAAAGGTTTGCATCATGATTTGAACATCGATTAAATAAGCAGATTGGGTTTGGGTCAACTAGGATTATCTCATAAATGATGTGATAGAGTTGGGCTGACTTGGTCTAATTTGATTTAAAAAGTAAATATGGAAACAGTGGAAATCATGGTTCGAAAACTTCAGATGCACAAGAATTTGAAGTTTTCAAAAGTTTTCCGAGTTGTCTAAAACGTTGAAAGTGTAAGTCCCGTGGTAGCTTCCTGATTCTATTTGCGCTCCTTTTCAGCAAATTTGCAACTTTTAGGTTTTTTAATGTTAGCGACCGAAGATTAAACCATAATTATTTACACATGTTCACTTTTTGACTATATCTCCTGTTCTCAGAAATTTGTTAACAGAAAAAAACCATTGTTGTAAAAACATTTGTTTAAGTTTGAAACTATACTTACCTCCATATCTAGACTGGAGTGGGCAATTCATCGAGCAACCACCCATGATTAATTCAACAACTGTGCCAAATATTAAGATGACAAATACAATTTCAGTTATTTAAAATACAAATTATTAAAGCTAAATTATAAACGGAAGTATTGTATTCATCAATGCACAAAAATTTTTGTTCATCACAACAGACATGACTCTTATCATACGTAATATAGTGATCCTTTATATCAATATTTTACTTTACATCAATATAGTGATAAAAATAAGTCACTTATAGTAATAATAAAGGGTCTCATATATTTAACCAAATATCCATTATTCCAAAACTTTTCATTAATAAATTACTATTTTGCATAGTTTATATATTAAATATTAAATTAAATAATTTCTTGAAATGAAAGAAATATAAGTCAACGTATTACATGCTATTATAATACTAACAAGGGCAGATAAAATGACTAGTGTTCTAATATAAATTAAGATGAAGAGTTAACGAAATCTTTTTAGACCATATTCAATTTTTGTAATTTTAAAAAATAAATCTTAACAATAGAAAATGAACAGGAAATTGAGAAAAAAAATGAGGAGATTTCTTTACAATAATTAAAAAGAAGAATGATAATTTTACAGATAGTGGATTTTCATAATATTTATGGAAAAAAAATTGATATTTATTTGTATTATATTTTAATGTTGCTTTTAGTGCCGCCTACATATGACAGCTAATAATGATTGAGAAAGAAAAACCAAGGAGCTAAATTAGCCATGTCACACTTGAAATATATGAAATTTTCTAATTATGTAATAATACAGTTTATTTATGTGCTTTGGGATCTTGTAGTGAGAAATGTATCATGTTATATGCTAATAAGTAATATAATGCTACCAAAGATTATATCATATAATTAGCACACACAAAAATTGAATACTCAAAGATGGAAATCTATGGTTTACTTTTCTATTATGTTCTATTTTTTATGAAATATTTCACTATTGTATACACATGATATGTACTTTGCGTACGAAGAAATTGATTTCCATTCTTAATCCACTATTTAGTATTGTTACCCTCACTCACTCTTATTTTTGTATAGTCAAACGTTTATGACATGTCAATTAATTGAATTTTGGGGTGATAGCTTTAAATACGGGAACGCTTTCCCACTCCTCATCATTTCCGCACTTCAAGTTATAGCAGTCGCAAATGGAGTGTATATATTAGCCATGAAGTGCCGGAAATCAGTGGCCTTAAAAACTCATAAGTCGTGACGAACTTATGAGTAAATCGGTCTTAAATATCTTCATACAAACAACTAAGTTTTGCTTTTTCATTATCAAACCAAACTGATATTTTACTTCGTCCTCTCGAATTATTATCCTTTGTTGTTGATAAGATGTATCAACATAAAATGCGCAAAAATGTACTTCGTATGAGCTCAAATAACTCTTTTTTTTTTACTGGTAATAGTTAAATTTTGTTGGGCCGATTATTATGTATAGTTTTTGGGCCGATTACTAATCCAGCCTAATTCATAGGATGTATATATTGATATATATATATATATATATATATATAATATATATATATATATATATATATTATATATTTATATATATATATATATATAATATATATTATATATATATATAATATTATTATATATATATATATATAATTATTTGTTGCATATCTAATCATATACAAGAATAATTCACCCTAAATTGTCATGGTATCGGAGCTACGATTACTCTAAAACCCTAAAACTCTAAAATACCTAAATTATTTATTTGTTTTTTTTCTCTTTTCTTCGTCTCTGTTCTACTGTGTTGCGTGCCTTTGTTCTTTTTGAGTACTCAGCCATGGAGGATGGACGGAAGCTTGATCCTGCCTCTCCCTTCTACCTAGGTTCAGGTGATCAACCCGACAATTAATCTCTCATGTCATCTTAAAGGGTGATAATTATCTTGCGTGGTCTCGCGCGATGACTCTATCTCTTAAATCTTGACGCAAATTCGGGTTCGCCGATGGTACTATTTCTAAACCGCTTAAGAAGAAGAAGATGCTTGATTGGGAGAACGTGAATTCGATGTTGGTCTCCTGGATACTTCGTGCTACTGACTCCAAACTTGCCGCCTCTACGAGGCTAAGAAACTTTGGGATTATTTGAAATCCCGCTTTTGTGAGGCGAGTGGCCCGAGACTTCAACAGCTTCGTGCCGCCATCACCGCTTGTGAGCAATCTAAGACGATGTTTGTTGAGGAGTATTACACCACGCTCATGGGTTTGTACGATGATCTTAACCGACTTAAGTCGCCGCGTGGATGTGAATGTGGTAAGTGTGAATGTAATTTGGCCGCCTTATTTGCCATGGACAGGGAGGAGGAGCGGCTTCACCAATTCTTAATTGGTATTGATGATACCAAGCATGCTCAGGTTCGTACCAACCTCCTCTCGCAGCAGCCTCCTATTACGCTTGATCGGGCTTATCAGGCGTTCCTCCAAGAGGAGCGTTCACGTGCTATTGTCGCTGCCAAGCCACAGCAGCCTGAGGCTCACATCTTTGCCCTCCCACCAGACCGGAAGCCCTCTGTTTGAGTGGATAAAACCAAGCTCTATTGTAATAATTGCAAGCGTCCCGGGCATGATAACTCGGGTTGTTTCTTACTCCACGGTTATCTCGAGTTATGGGTGGAGAAATTCGGAAAGAAGCGAGGACGAGAGTAGGTGTCCGCGGCTGCTCCGGCGTCATTGGTTGTTGTGCCGAAGCCTCTCTCTTCTTCTGCGTTGTCTTCTTCTGCCCGTTCTTACGCTGTGTTGCCACCTGCTGCCTCTGCTACTTACGGTGCGCCACCTGCTCTGCCATCTCCTCCTTACGGTGGTGCTATCTCTCCCTCTGCCACTGCCACATACAATGCTGCCCCTACTGCTGCCACGTATGGTGCTGCCCCTGCTGCTGCCACGTCTGGTGCTGCCACGTATGGTGTTGCTGCTCCTGCTGTCTACGCTGCTTCCGTGCAGCCTACTGCCACCGTGGGCAGACCCATAGGGTGCCACGGTGGTCCTCTTTCTCCCTCGCCTCTTGCTGCCCTTTCTTCTCTTGATCAGTCACAAGTTCAAGCCTTGTTGACTTTGGTTAATAAATCACAGCAAGATAAGATGATTGGTGAGCCTAATTTATTTTCTTGGATAATAGATACTGATGCGTCGTATCATGTCACTGGTGATGCTTCCAGTTTATTTGATGTGCACGACATTTCTCCTTGTCCAGTGGGACTTCCGGATGGCTCGCATGCTATGGCCATGAGTAAAGGTCATGTTTTCTTGGCGGATTCCTTAATTCTTGAACGTGTTTTATTTGTTCCTAAATTAAATTGCAGTTTAATATCGGTGTCTAAAATTATTGATGATTCTCAATGTCTTGTTCAATTCACTGATTCTTTGTGTGCTATACAGGACCGACACTCGGGGAGCCTGATTGGAGCCGGTGAACAGATAGACGGACTGTATCTTTTTCGGCGGATTCTTAAAGTATGTGCGGTGACTAATCCTGGTGGTTCTTCCTTCGAGTTATGGCATCGTCGTTTGGGGCATCCGCCGGATAAGGTGCTCAAGTTAGTGCCTGCTATTAGTAGTAGTTCTAGTATTAAACATTTGAATAAAGCTTGTATTGTTTGTCCCCAAGCCAAGCAAACACGGGCTAGTTTTCCCGATAGTGACAGTCGAGCTAGTAGAATTTTTGAAATGATACATTGTGATTTGTGGGGGTCATATAAGARACCTTCGTTTTGTGGTGCTCACTATTTCCTGGCGATTGTTGATGATTTTTCAAGAGGTGTTTGGGTTTATTTATTGCATGATAAAACTGAAGTTTATTCCTCTTTTTCTTCGTTTTTTGCTATGGTTAAATGTCAATTTGATGTGTCAATAAAGCGTGTTCGGAGTGATAATGGTACGGAATTTAAAACCATGATTCCATTTTTTGATTCTGATGGCATTCTTTTTCAAACCTCGTGTGTTGGCACACCACAACAAAATGAGCGAGTTGAGCGAAAACACCAGCACATTCTAAATGTTGCTCGTGCCTTGATGTTTCAAGGGAATTTGCCGGTTTCTTTTTGGGGGGAGTGTGTCCTTGGGGCGGTTTATTTGATTAATCGCACTCCTTCGATTTTACTTGGGAATAAGACTCCATATGAAATTCTTTTTAATAAATCCCCTAATTTTCATGTATTACGGGTTTTTGGTTGTCTTTGTTTTGCACATAACCAAAAATCTAAAGGAGATAAGTTTGCCCCTCGGAGTCGTCAATGTGTTTTTGTGGGATATCTGCATGGTAAAAAGGGTTGGAAGGTATATGATTTGGAGACAGGTGAGATTTTTGTTTCGCGTGATGTACGGTTCTATGAAAATGAATTTCCATTTGTGACTCACGATGAGTCGGTTGTGTCTCCTGATCATTCCCCTGAGTTACCCGGTGTTGCTCCTGTTATTGATGATGATTTTTTGGATGATTTAGAGAGAGTCCTTGATATCGGGGAGGTTGTTTTGGATGGGACTTCTGGTATTGGTGGTGCGACGCCCTCATCTTCTACTGTCTTATCTTCTAGTGGTGGTGATCTTGACTCTTCTGCTAGTGTTGTGGTCTTATTTGCTTCTTTTGATACTTCTTTCTTGGGTCGTGGTCAGCGTGCCAAACATCCACCAGGTTGGCACAAGGATTATGTTGCTCACTCTATTACTGGTCCATCTATCTATCTCTTCTTGTTCATCGTCTTCTTCTAGCTTCTCAGGTACTCCCTATCCTTTAGCACACTTTGTGAATTGTAATCATTTTTCTATGCGACACCGTGTTTTTCTTGCAGCTGTTGATTCTCTTACCAAGCCCCAAAATTTTAAAGAAGCCATGCAGCAAGGCGGGAGGCGATGCAGAAGGAGATCATGGCTCTCGAACAGAATCGTACATGGTCTATGGTCCCTTTGCCTCCGGGGAAAACTTCTTTGGGTTGCAGGTGGGTGTACAAGGTGAAGTTGAACTCTGATGGATCCCTTGAGCGTTTAAAGGCTCATCTTGTCATCTTTGGTAATCACCAGGTCGAGGGCATTGATTATAACGAGACATTTTCTCCTGTTGCGAAGATGGTGACTGTTCGGGCTTTTCTTGCAGTTGCTTCTGCTAAGAATTGGGAGTTACATCAAATGGATGTTCATAACGCATTTCTCCATGGTGATCTTGATGAGGAGGTTTATATGCGGCCTCCTCCTGGTTTTCATGGCTCTCGTTCTGACTTGGTTTGTCGTCTTCAGAAATCCTTATATGGCCTACGGCAGGCTCCTCGATGTTGGTTCTCGAAGTTGGCTTCTTCTTTGAAACAGTATGGCTTTCAGCAATCCTACTCTGATTATTCTCTGTTTACTCTCCAGTTTGGTTCTGTTCAATTGAGTGTTCTGGTGTATGTTGATGATTTAATTGTGTCTTGTAATGACTCTGCTGCTATTTCTTCTTTCAAGTCTTATCTCYGTGCTTGTTTTCATATGAAAGATTTGGGTGTGTTGAAGTATTTTCTTGGCATTGAGGTTGCTCGTAGACCGGAAGGCATTTTCTTGTGTCAACGGAAGTATTCTCTCGATATTATTGCAGAGTCTGGCTTGTTAGGGTCTCATCCTGCGGGGACGCCTATTGAGCAGAATCATACACTGGCTAAATCTGAGTCACCTTTCCTTTCTGATCCTGAGATGTATCGTCGTCTTGTGGGTCGCCTGTTATATTTCTCTTTCACTCGGCCTGACTTGGCTTATGCGGTTCATATTTTGTCTCAGTTTATGCATCAGCCTCGTCAGGATCATTGGGAGGCTGCTCTTCGTGTTGTGCGTTACTTAAAGGGTTGTCCTAGGCAGGGCATTCTTTTGCGCGCTGATTATGATCTTCATATTACTGGTTGGTGTGACTCTAATTGGGCTAGTTGCCGTTAACTCGGCGGTCTATTACTGGGTGGTTGGTTTTTCTTGGTGAATCACCTATCTCTTGGAAGACTAAGAAACAGGACACTGTTGCTAAGTCCTTTGATGAAGCTGAATTCCGCTCTATGTCTAAAACCACTAATGAGTTGAAGTGGTTGAAGGCTCTTTTGCTGAGTTTACGTGTTGCTCATCCTCGTGCCATGAGTTTGTTCTGTGATAATCAATCTGCTCTATACGTTGCACGTAATCCCGTCTTTCATGAGCGTACCAAGCATATTGAAATTGATTGTTACTATCTCCGTGATGCGATTCGGGATGGCACGATTCAACCGTCCTATGTACGGACGACGGGTCAATTGGCGGACAGTTTCACTAAGGCTTTGAATAAGCAACAATTTCTAACTCTTCTCGGCAAGTTGGGAATTTGTAATCTGCATGCTCCAACTTGAGGGGAGTGTTGAGCCCGATATATTAATGTATAGTCTTTGGGCCGATTACGAATCTGAGCCCTAGTTTAAGGCCAAAATAATTTGGTGGTCTTAAACTAGGGCAATAGACTTTCTATATAGCATCGGAAAAGTCCTAAAACTTGTATTTTCACAATTTTCAAGCTTCAAATTTTAATTATGAACTTTAAAATATAATGACATCAAACTTTTAAAAAATGAGGTTTTTACCTCTACAAAACTTGTTTCAATTGTTTGGTTATCTATATGTAGAAATTATAATTATAGACTCATTGATGAGTTTGAAATATGATTATTATTATGGAATCAATTCAAACAATAATTGTTTTGGTTTTTTTTTTGGTGTTGGGGGATGAAAATCGATCCTAGAATCTTTTGGAATCGGGAGGGAACCTTTAACCACTTGAATTATCGCTCACTTAGTTGTAAGTGAGAATGTGGATGTTGACTTTACTATTGCCAAAGTCTACTAACGCAAATAAAACAATAAGACAATCACCAAGTCATTAAAATAAACTTTGAATGATCATGTTTACACTGTGTCGACTAAATAAATTTCTAATAATGTAGCCTTGTTTTAGTTGTAGGATGTAGGTATCTCATGATATTCTTTGGAAAAGATTGAAAGGACTATGTCATTGTTTGATGGCACACCGATGCAACTCCCATGCGATCACCTTCTTTTTCAACCGTATTTATTAATCAATTGTCCCAATAGAAATACCGAAGTAAGTTGAAAAAGAATGACTTTAGAACCTCCATTCCTCAATACACTACACCTACCGGCGACACAGCTAGTGCAACATTGACCCTATTGGTGCCAACCTGACGTATTTAATAGGTATCGTATAGTTATTGACATTCGTCCTTTTTTTCCGACTCATTAATGGTTAAACTCACGAAAAACAATCAATATGGATTATAAACCTGTGACCGCCCCCCAACTTTCTCTCATTCAATTTTGCAATAGTATAAAGTATACAAAATAAGATTAAAATTCTAACAAAATATATCTTAAGATAAGGATGAAATTCACTAATATTCATCCACCACACCGTATATGAACCTCTTTCTAATCTGCAATTATTAAAGTCGCACATACTCCACAAAATTCAATACATATCTAACACTCTAACCTCTTCAAGTTGGCAGCAAGCCATGTAAGTCACGAATATAGTCCACACTGATAATCAGGTTACATAAATTGAAATTTACCACTTTCCTAGAGCGCGTTTGTGAACGTGTTTAAAAAGAAGGACTCTAATAGCTTCGTCATTCTTTCCCACACACACACACTAGTACACTTCCAGCCATTGACCCCGCTTTTAGGCCAAGCCTTTCACGCATTTAAATGAGTACTATTGCACTAAATAGTTCTTTCCTCGCCTTATTGTATCCCATGTGGAATTATGAACCATTTCTCAAATCTCAATCTCAATTTTCTAACAATCTGCAGCCATTTAGTCCATTGGTTCTGTGTTACTTGTAGTTAAGGAAGTTTATAGAGATGCGCATTAAGTTGAGTTGTTAACTAAAACGTTACTAGTTTATGTAGATTAAAGTTAGAGGTTGAGAAAATTAAACTCTCACAAATAACACAATTGTAAACCACGAATAACTAAGTTAATAGTTGGTTAAAGTTAGAGTTGAGAAATTAACTCTCACAATAACACAATGTAAACACAACACAAAATTAACGGGTTTAGGTCTAGGATTTGGACTTCAAAATAATTTAGTACGATGCGACCAGGACTTCAAACATATCAGGTCGAACATATAACATGTTTCGGGTCATCAGGTTCATAGGTCAGCCAACCCTAATCCGAACCTAACTTGTTAACTTAGCAGATCAGAGATTTTAAAATCTACCTGCTAAAAAATGTTGACCTGATTTGTGATCTGTTAACATAGGCAAATATATGAAAAGAAATCCTTCATAATATATCTGAAGAAACTGAAATCAAAGTGTTCAACATACCAACAACGGTACTACTTAATTCTTCCATGTTACAAACCAAGTTAAAAAAAACAAACCAACAAAACTAATAATTAATCTTACAAATCATATTTTTCATTTTTTCATAGAAATGATAGGTCATTTCAAGTTTATTTCAAGTTGGACTTTTCAATCCGAACCTAACTCATTTAACTACAGGTTGGGTTCAGTGACCCATTTAATACATTCAGTCGAAAATCTCAATCACAATCCACTAAATTCAGGTTGGCTCAGATCGTTTTGCAGATTAGGTTAGCTTTTAATTTGTCCCTAGCTAGATGCGACCAGTTAATATTAAATAGATCATAGTTGGGGTTAAAAGAGCTGTAACCTGCTCTACTTGAATGGTTTGACATGAATCACATGATGCAACATAAATTTACAAAATTATTACTTATTTAATTATAAAAATTAATACAACGCTAAATTTAAGGGTTTGCAATTTTGCATCACTGATCTGGATTCTGGACACGATCTAATAAGCAGATTTGGTTTGGGTCAACTACGGGTTATTCAATAAATGATGTGATAGAGGTTGGGTGACTTGGGTCTAATTTGCTAAGTCGAACGGCAATATTTAGGGGTCGTTTGTTTTAAAATGTTGAAATATAATGGTATGAGATTGACAATCCCAAGGGTATGGATTGATAATCCATTATTTTTTAAAAGTTGATTTGGTTTATCTAAAAGTGCGAATTTTGATAATGTTAACGACTTAGGTTGGAATGAAATATCAATTTTTAAGGGTGGTGGGTATGAGATTGAAGGGGATGAGAAACTATTGTGTATGACATTCCATATCCAAATGACACCAACCAAACAACTTTTATTTCATTAATAGTATCACATTCCTTCCATTTCAACATAAAAGCTTGAACCAAACATGCCTTTATAATTTTTGAAAAGGAAACGTTTTGGAAATGAGGAAGCTAAGAACTGTCCAAAAAAAACATAGAAATTGGGAAAAGTTTAAAAATTACAAAAATTTAAATAAGAAAAATTATTAGATAGTTTAAAAATAGGCAAAATGTCATACAAATAAAAATACAACTGAATTTGATTTAAAAGTAAACATGAAAACAAAAGAAAATCATGGATCGGAACTTCAGATGCATAAAATCTGAAGTTTTTAAAAGGTTTTCGAGTTTRTGAAATGTTAAAAGATGAAATCCTAATAGGTTCCTGATACCTAATTTGCGCTTCCTTTTCCGACAAATTTGCAACTTTTGGGTTTTCAATGTTGGGACGGAAGATTAAACCATAACTATTTTGTACCAGGATAACGCAAATTTTATTATGGTCCCGGGATCATAGTTCTCATCATGGTCCCGGGCAAATGTTCATTTCCGAAACTAAAAATGTTCATCTCAACATGTAAAATGTTCATTTTCAAGT
>SNQN01008043.1:8117-30819 GCA_008642245.1 Bassia scoparia | reverse complement strand
CACTAGAACACCCAACATCTCCACTCCCCACGCAAATATTTAGCACCCACCAAAAACTCAGCATTTAATTTGCGAATTCTCTCCTATGTGAATTCTACTTAGGTTTTAAATATCGTATTGTACCAACTTCATTGTTTGATTTCCTAGGTTGTTTATGTTCTTTATATTGTTTGTTAGATTATTATTTGTTGTTGGTTTCAAGTGCTTAGATTATTTATCAATCAAACATTTGTACATTTGCAAATAACTTAGTTTGAGTATCACGTGTGGATGGGTGTCCAAAGTAGTGCTAGCTGGCGGTGCGTGGCTGTCTGTGGTGCGTGCTGCTAGTGACGTACTCGAGATCTGATGGGAGGGTTGTGAGTGGATGGGTGGTGGTTGTATTTATTTATTTTTAAAAAATTAAACTTTGTTTGTTTAAATTAATTCATTTATTGAAGAATTGTAAAATTTAAGGGTAAGGAGAGAAAAAAAAAACCGAGTATATTGTAAATTTGCAAATACAGGATATGTAGAAACCCTAAATTTACATTTTTCAATCATCTATATATCTGATAATAGATTTTGTTTGGTAAGAGTCTTTTAGCACAAACAAGATAAACACCTTTACCCTTGAAGCTCAACCAACTAGTGTTAACATACATGAAAAAGGAAACAAATACTAAAGAGCATAAAATCAACTAACGTACCTAGAAGATTTTTGTAGACTTCAACGATGCAACACAGTTTTATTGCGTAACATGCATAATACAACATCACCGAGCTTTCCAAATTACTATTTCGTCCAAATTAACCACAAAATCAATGTACACACCTGTATGAAATGAACGGACCTGCGCTTTAATTACTACAGTACTGTGACAAGGTACTAGAGAATAAGACAGCCACTCAATAATTTGTGCAGTTTGAGGAAATAGGATGCAAAACAAATGAGCATGACTCTTAGCAGCAGCTAAACAAGCATTGTCAGCACACAACTTTACTACCTATCCTTTCTGTACGTAACTCCAAGTAAAACCCAACAATGTATGGACACCAATCGTTCCAAACAAAAACAAGCTGGATACTGCTCACACACTTCTAGAAAAACTACAGCCGAATCAAAAAAGCCATTTGCTAATTAAATTCAACCAAGTTGCAAACCAATCCTTCACCTCACAAGCTTCGACAAGTCCAACTACAATCAATAGAAGCTCTAACCCACAAGTATTCTCTATTAACTGCTGCACCCTAATCCATATCTTTTCTATAGCCCAAATCTTATCGTATTTGCAAGGTGTCCACAAATAAGTCAATCCAACACAATTTCACCCTATTACACCAGTTTCACTTTCATTCCAATTTCACCAAAAACCAGACCAGCAAAGACACGATTACAAACCCCTCAATTCCTCGGCAACGGTGAGTAATAGAAACCTAGATACCATAAGATGACTCAACACTATTTGGGCGTTCAACTTTTCACAAAATCTCACATCTTCAGCCAACCCGTTTAGACAATAGGGACACCCAGTGTTTGAAGGAAGATTCCGAGACAAAACCAATAAGTTAAAGACTATACAAATCGAAGGTCATGCCTTGCCAAAATCTCAGTATTTAATTGCCTTAAGGACAGAACATCGAAGACTTGAAGCCGCCATACAAATCATAACTCTTCTCCTTTGCACAGTAATTCGCAAAACAAAAAATGATAACTTTGAACTACACCTGATGGATTTAGCAATAGTAATATATGCAGAGCCGAGAGAAGATGCCTACAAGAACAAAATGAGAAATCGTCCTGCCAATCCCTTTTGGAAAATAGCCATGGGAGAGCATGAGGATAACAAAAGTGAGATGCCACACAAGCAAATAGGTATGAAGGATAGGAAAACCAATACCAATTTCTTTCAACCCATTCAACTATTTCAGCTTCCTAATCCGCTTATCTGCATAGCCATAGTTCTCACATGTCCTGGCACAACATGATTTATGTTAATATAAAGACCGTTGAACAAACCACCCTCGCCCGAGACGTCATCGGCCGAACTGTCGTCCTTGCTTCAGAGGTACAATTTAGGGTGACCGGTTGTTTGCTAGAATTATCTATGCTTTTGCTATTGGATATCCTGAGTTGTTGTTTATACTCGAAATTATAAGAATCCATCGCACTTCTTTGAAGTGAAACCGTTTTAAGCCTTGCTAGTGGTAGCAGGCGAAGCTACTCATGTCTGGTAGTGACCAACGTCTGGTTGGACAGTTAGTGAGTGCCACAACACTCAACCCCATTAGCACTCTACTCTTATTGCGGGTATTCGTCGAAAACAACAAAAGTTTCCGTTTTACCCTAAGCTGCAAGATTGGTAAAAACTATGAAATAGTCTAATTTGGTGGCATGTTTTAATTCATATTCAAGAGCTAAGATCGGTTGTCTGTTTTTATGTAAAACACAAATTTGCATCTTTTTTAAAGAATATTGATGTACAGATGCATCATACGAGGATTTAATTATTCATTAAGGTGCTTTAATTGAATGTCTAATGTTTGTTATCAATTATGCAAATAATAAGTTCAAATTAAACGACGGTCTAAGGATTAGAATTTGAGATGTGGCTTCCACTACCTTGAATCGATTTCAACAAGGATGTGCTTTGACCTTTAGACGCTTGTTGAACTAGAACCCTTAATCTCAGATTATGCAAAAAACGTTTGATATTTTTTATGTGTTTGAATTGTTTTGAATGGGATGTGTGGAGAGAGATGAGATAGAAGGTGACGAGTGGGAGAAGAATTCCAAGCCTCGAGCAGTCGAGAATAATTCGTCAAGATTTGGTCCCTATATAGGCAAGGTCGATCGGCCAAATTGTAGGTTGGCGTATACCAAACTGATCGTATCGCCAACTTGCCTTTGCGGGCCCAGCATTCATTATATCGGCACCGTATCCTTGCCTCATTTGATGCAAAATAATTAAACAAATAAAATGTAACTAATTTTTACGATTATATTCGTTATTATTGCGATGATGCTTTTGCGAGATGAAGGAATAAATAGAGAAAAATCAAAATATGTGCTATTTATATATTTTAGCTGATTTTATTGCGATTCTCAGATATTTGCTTTTCGAGAAGTTGTTCAGGCAAATATCCCAGGATGGATCGCTTTGCCGGTTTTCTTTGTTAAGAAACTATATTAACCATAAAGAAAATTGAAAAAATATGTAAGATTTTTGTGAAAAATTAGTTGTGTGTGTAATTCATGATTTGAATTATTATAATTTATTATTTATCGCAATTAATTAAATTGTAAATCAAAATTGCAAAAGCCTTAAAATTTTTAAACAGAAAATTTTAATAGTAACTTATTTTGAAATTAAAATTACTCTCTATTGTCTAGACAGGAGAGTGTTCGAGTTGCCAAAATTTCCTTTTTTAGCCTTTAGTCACCTTCTCGATTTAGAGTGTTGAAAGGTGCTTATCATTGCCGTTTGGTAGGACATTGGTAGTATTACAGAAAGCCCCACTTTAATTGAGTTGTACAGAGAGCTAATTGCAAAACAAATGGTTATTTACTCACCTACTTGCTTGTTTGGTTGCTTTCATAATCTTAATACTTTTGCTTACGTTCCCCTATATTCTTTTCACCGTAGGTTTCGGCTATTTCTATTTTGTTAAGGCAATCTTTGCTTCCACCTATGTTCTGTTCACTGGTTTTTCTGTTAAAGGTTGTCCGCTCTACTCTTAGATTCTAGGAACTTCTATCTCATTCCCTGTGCTCCGTTAGGATTTCAGGGAATTACTGCATGTCATGCGTGGTGCTTCCGTGTGACTTCATTGGGGAAGTGGAATGGCCATATTATGCTTCCCTTGGACTTCTGCTAGTTCTTAGTATCCCTTCGCCTATCATATGGAATTCATATGTAACGGTTTAGCCCGTAGTAATAGCGATGTTTTTGCTTGCGTGCCTTGATATTGTTCCTTCTCTGTAGTCGTCCGAAAATATGATGTATATGGCGATATAGCACGATCGCATATCACGAATGTCTTTTTCTAGTGCCGTTGCTGATCTGCTTTCCATCTCGTATTACCCCGGAAAAATCGACGTTAATCGCGTATAGCAATGGTTCTGTTTGCCAATGCTTTTGTAAATGCTTGCATGTTACACATCGCTAACGCTCCCTATGCGAGAATATTAATTCGAGGAATGTCCTATTGCTTTATAATTGTCTATTTCAAATCTCGTGATCGTGGCTGTCTTGTATTCCATTCGCTTAGCTTGTCGTAGCTATGTAGATCATTGTGAATTTGGACTTCCGCTTTGTTGCTTATGCATTTTCACATTGGTGTTTGAAGTTGTTGAATTCCGGATACCAACGACATTGAAGCAGGCTCTCGCGTACAAGTGTCCCGAAGCTCGAAAACGAGCAAATAGCAGAAGCTGGCCAATTCGCTCTTCAGCTTTGTTAATTTTTGGTATTAAAGCCCTTTGCTCATTTAGCTTGTTGTGTTGTTCAAATCCTACATCCTTGTTCACTGGAATGTTGGAAAGGTCTCTTTTGCTCATAAATCCAAATTAAGTAAGTACTACTAACTTGAATCATTGTAATAGCAATTTATCCTCTGCATTCAATATGCTCTATCATTGAGAAGATATTAATAGTACTTCCATGCCATGTCTTGTTGAATATGCATTTTATTTGATTGTTGTAAGAATAATTCTTCCATGCGATTTCAACATGTGAGCTATGTGGATTTCCTTTAAGTTTCAAGTTGAAACATTATTTAGTTAATGTGATGTTGCTAATTTAGTTGCGTTTGATGGTGATTACCTTCTAATCTCGTTCATTAGGTTGTGAAGTGAATCGCATTCCGTAGCTGTATATTCATGGAGAAAGCCTTCTCATCCTTTCAGTTGTTGCCTGTTTCGATTGCTAGATCGCATGCATTCCTTCGCTAGTGTATTGATTAGAGTAACCCAGAGGCTTTTCTTTGTATGTGAGAGCCCATTTTTATCTTTATGCTGCCTGTTGTTTTTCTGAATCTTTACTCTTTTCTCTGCTGTGAATTGCCAGCCGAAGAACAGGGCATCGCCAGAGATGGGACTATTGACAATCTTATTTGTTGCTTCCCTCATTACACATTTGTGCTTTTGAAATGAATGTATGTTGTTTACAGTTTTACCTTTGTTTTGTCTGTTTGCTACTTTCGTCTCCCTTAGAAGATATACCGACTAGACCTCTCATACATTGTGATCTCTCCTAGAAGCTCTTTGACCGTCGTGAGAGAGTGTATCAACAACATGGACTTTAGGGGTTCATGACCTGACAATCTTCTATTCACTTGCTCCCAATCGTTTCGCTGATGGAGTGGTTTTCGTACACAAACCCTTTCATTCCCAAGGGAAATGCTTTGACTCTATGAATTTGTTTGACACTGCTTTACTTACAGTATGTCTTAGAAACGTATGTTTTTCTCTGATGGTGGCTGGTCCGATTCTTCTCCTGCAGCGGGTGTACAAGTCGCAGAGCTTGTCATGAGGTCTAAGCTAGCACATCGGATGAGCATACAACAGTTTCTCCTGTATGCTGTTGCACCGTAGTGTCTATAGCACAAGAGTGATTCCTCCCTTTCTCCTATTTTGAGGCTTCGCTGTTCCTCCTTGAGTGGTTTGGTACGTTGCTTATGCATTCCTTAGTCGTTGCCGTCGCTGCGTGGCTGCATTCTGCGTTCTGGCTGTTGGGAGCTCGAGTATTCTTTACCTATCGCTTGTTTGCATTATTTACCTCTTTTGGCGACGTTATTATACAGTTCTGGCTACGATACTTTCCACGCAGTTGTCCTAGGTTCTCCGCGGCAGCACCTGTCGATGTATCGATGCACCAACCCCTTGCTGGTGCTCACTACGAGGATTCTCCGCGCTTGACCCTTGAGGAACTTCGTACCTTTTACTTGATTTTTCTTGATGCTTTATGATTTTAACCACATTTGCTGCAGGTGGAATACGCATGGCGATGAATGGAACCGAGAGTTGAGGAGTTATGCAGGACGAGCCGTAAGCCTGTGCCCATTGTAACTCAAGGCCTGCTCGATCTAGAGGAGCGGTATGTGAAGGCAGCTACGTTTTTAGCAAGAACACAGATCCTCCACACTATGATAGGATGAATTTTTGGCTGAACCTTCTTTTCTTAGTGCCAGGGCAACCAGACTTCATTGTGACGTAAGCCCCCCGGTGAGTAGTTGCCGAGATAAGTCTTCTTTTCCACAACTTCTTTGTTTTGCTCGTTATTGTGTAAACTTTGGCTGGAGTGTGCAGCGACGATCTTCGTGAGACCCTTGCGAAACCCTGAGAGTTTCTGCTCGAAGACTTATTAGCTGCCCTCACGCTGACCGCTCAAATCGATGCCTGAGTTGTAGTAGGACACTTTTATTTGCTTGATTTGTCTTTTATGCATATCCATCATTGCTGAATTTTTTTACTAAAAATGCCGCATGCTCATGTAGCTGCTTCAGTAATAAAGCCTGGAACACTCCTATCACTGAGAGACTCATTAAGTGCAATCTACAGTTTCAATCTTAAGTCAGTGAACCCGTTCATGATGATCTTTTCAGGTGTCAGACGACGAGCAGGAGGTACATCGACTGAGCACGATGAGCGGTTTCTAATAGGTGAGCTTCGACTGTCGGGATCGGGTTACGGCGGGCACATTCTCTCTACCTTCGATTAGTTTACATATACCACTTCTATGTTTCTCCCTGAGATTCTGACTAGTCGCTTCAGTGCTATTCCACTTGTTTTTCACTGTACGAATATAACTGTAACTGTCCCTGTAGGAAGGGTGACCCTGCTTGATTGTGATTTTAGGGACATGTTAAGACATAGACTATTTTAACTTTTCTTACTTGACTTACTTGACTGACCCTTCTTTAACTCGTGTTTGCAAATCGCGACTTGTGTAGACTATAGACACAACTCTTTTAATTCGAGCTTTTATTAAACTTCAAGCCAACTCTACTATGGATGCATGTATTTAACTTCTAGACCTCGATCGTCTGGTTTTGTATGTTCGTGCGTTGGGAGAGCAGTCGTTCATCTCTTTAAATGCAGGGACCTGTGACAAATGCTCCAAAATCTTGAGCATTAAGGAAAATCGGCAATGCCCAAATTTTGAGTTTTAAGTTCCCAGATCGGCATGATTTTGCTAATTCTTTAGCGTTTGTTCGCCTAATGCTTAAATAGGGGTTTATGCGCCTAACTTCATTCATTCAGCTTTGTGCTTAAACCTCTCTTACATATTTCTTTAATTCATTTAATTCATTTATCAGATTCTGCTAATCAATAGAGAGATTCTTATGCTTTGAATGTGGTTACTTGGATCTCGTGAAGGCGGACTTAGCCGGATAATTTGATGTTCTCATGACTTAATATGTCTCAATACACCTTTTTGCTCTATAGCAGTGGATCCACAGCGCATTTCAGTGTTCGACACGCGGAATGTTCCTTGCCTGAGACTGGTGCTTTATGCTGCCATTGTAATTCCATGTATCCTATATGCATTCTTTGTACGAATAGAGTGTACTTGATTGTCACTTTCACACGCATGTGCAATGTGGGAAATTGATTGTTACTAGTATATATCTATGCGCTTCTGCCGTTAGATTCCCGTAGCGTGCATTATGATCTCCTTGTGGCGGTTTTTCTTGTTTGTTCAAGCAGCACGAATGTCGTCATCTACATATTCTATGTGAGCAATGGGTACTACTCCTATCGTTAGTGCCAGGATTTATCATATGCTACATCTTTAAAAAAGTGACATCCCCTGTCGATCCCTATTTTGCTGCGTACAATATTTTTGATATTTGAATAGATTATAAATATTTATTGTTGTTGTGATGTGACTAATATGCACATCTACTTTTTGACAAATTTTCATGAGTTGAGCTAGTGAGGCACCCGGAATCTGTAATATTCTGTAATGATTCTATTCGTAAAATGTCCATGTTAACAATCTCAAGCATGTGTTTCTTATCATTGTTGACATATTGTGCGGACCGCCCTTGGTGGTTTAAGGTATTGCATACTCGTTGTCCTATGTCGTGATTACTTATGTTGTTGACTTTATTTCCTAAGGTATAAGCAATCAGAAAGTTTAGCTTATCCTGCTTTGACAGTTCGTCTAGAACAAGCCTGATTTAGCATTGCAATAGCGAGAAATACTGGAATCAGCTACACTTAGAACACCACTTCTCGAGGCGACCACAGATTCTCGCTCACTACGGTTTGTATAAGCCACATCTGTGGCCGTTGAGGCAAGACAATGAGAGAACATGTCAAGAGTAAGAGACGCGTGATATATAACCTGCTGCTAGTCTAGAGCTATTCTGCTAAGACACTGGTCAAAAATGCCAGTTTGTGGCTTGAACTTCCTCTTTAGGATTGACAAAACTTGCTGAAAGAGATTGGCCTAAAGTGCTGAGGTGATGTTAAGCATAAGGAATCCCGCTGTTGCACATTCTCTGAGCATCGCTTGATTTGGCAACTAGATGGAATACTGGGAATCCCGTCTACATTGAGCACCCTTGCTCAGACACAAGATTTCGCTCCTATTTGGATGAATCCACAGTGAGCCGTTTAGCAAACATTTGAGCAAGACCATGTCAAGGCAAGAGACTGGATTATTCTATAGACCCGGCTAATCTAGACTATTCTGCTAGACAGAACTTGTCAAAACGTGCGTTGTGGCTGAAGCTCCCCTTTGAATGACTCAACTGCTAAAGAAGACTTGCCTAAGAGTCTGGAGTGAGCTTAAGTAGGAGATAATAAACTGGTCTGCGAAAACCACAAGACGCCAATGTGAGAGCTAAGTGAGAGCTCAGTGCAAGAAGACGATGCAAGGGGCAGCAGAGGAGAGAAGATGATTGCTTTTTCCACAATTTTGTATTAATGTTTTTATTTATGGTTAATAAGTATTGCTGCGAGCCGCCTTTGCTGTAATAAGTACTTGGCGCTTAAGTTTCCTTTTATTTGTAGTGCTCAATATTATTCAGTAGTTATTACACGCATTTTTTTATCAATGTGTACATTGAGCATGTTGAAGAAAATTCTCCATTTCTCTGACTCTTGTTCACTGGTTCCCAACAAGTAGGCACTTTTCTGGGCGAGCCGGTCTACGTTCACAAGAACAGCATCCGTACTCTATGCATTTCTATTTTTTGCTGAACCGGGCCTTATGCTTACGTATTTATTCTTGTATAAGTGTGAGGCTATAGAAATTATCGCTTTTCATTGTTGAACGCCTTGAGACTTTACAAGTAAGAGCTGACCCACTATGCAGATTCTCGAGATACTAGACTGTTTGCAAGCTTTAGACCATCTTCTTTGTGCTCTGATGACTGTGAATAATTACTGTTCACCCTCTTTTGTATTCACAAATATAGGAGCTGCAGCCGTTTTTCTCGAGAAATAATCGTCAATCCTCCATACCCATTCCTTTTGAGCTCTTCGGCAATGCGTAAATGATCTCTTACTTGAACAGTTTCGCACATCTAGACCAGTGAAAACGAAGTAATCCGTTGAAGTGCGAATAGAGTCCTGTAACCCCATAGAGCGAAGTGTAGATTTGTGCCAATCTCGATTCTCCTATTAGAGATGATTTTGAGTTTTTTTTAGCTGCTCACTGCCCATTCTCTGCTTTAGGGATGCTTGCGTCGAATCTTATATTTGCGATCAGTCGCACATGCACTTGAAAGTGTCCTTTTCACTAATTTGTGAATCCATAGCGAAACGATTTGCGCTATAATTTTCATTTAGCCTGAGCTACATGACCTGCTTCGACCACTTTGTGATTACAATGCACAATTGAATATACCTCTTGCCGGTGCATAATCTTCCCTTATTCATCCCATGGAAGAGAGCAGGAAGACATATGGGAAGGAACACGAGAACGTTTTATTGTATTTTTCAAGTCGATTACACTTGTTTCACGCATCCTTTTGTGTTCATATACCCCAACTTGATGATTTCGCGGAACTGCTATTCATGTGTATGCCACATTTCGTATGACGTGGCTCCCGATCTTTGCACTTGTTATGATGCAGTATGGACCTTTGTGGCGCTTTATTTTCCTCCTTGAAGTAGTACAGATGTAGACTTAGTTTGTTGTTTTGTGACTGAAGGTATTCGCCATTTAGTGTCTTGAGTTCTGTATCATGACTTCTGACGTTGGACATTGTTTCTCTAGATCGTGTTTCTGGATTCTTTTTATCATGATAAGGGAAGTGGAGTCACTGACTCGGATTCCACCTGTTCAGTTCCTAGGCATCTGAATTATTTTTCTGTTAGTAAGTGTATGATGTTCTACCTGATGCATATTTTCGAGATAGAACTATACGGAAGGCTTTCACTTCTACCTTCCATCGCTAAATTGATTTATGATGAGTAGGAATCAACCATTTACCTTAATTCTATAACATTTGTGCACAGCAGTTGCAAACCCAGAAAATGCTTCTACATTATATGTTATGACTGAAGCAATGATTGAATAATTGGGTTGCTCCTTTTGGTTTAACCTCCAACTCCATATCCTTTTTTATTAATGCACCATCGAGTTAAGACCAACTGTTCCTTTCATCAATGTTCCTCGTCTAGAAAGTCATCCTAGGAAGATCTCTGATCTACTAGACTCACGATATTTATGGTTTAGGCACGACTTTGTCAAATCGCGACACACCATCCATTGATCGTCCGTGACTGCTGGCTTTTTCATAGATAGTTTTAAATCCTTGCAACAATGGTACGTATATTAGAAGTAGTCAACTTCGAGATGCCCACACTAAAAGCCAATAGTTTTCTAGGCGCAGTACTCCCTCGTAGGAAGAAACTTCTGTGAGTGAGATAAATTCCTTCCGTCACTTCTTTGACGACATTGCTTCCACGCAGTGCTGTTCTGTGATAAGGTAATGATACCAGGGAAGCAAGCAAACACGGGATTGAGTTCCTGATTCCGGTCAAAGTTTGAACAATCTCATTCTTGGGTGCGCTGGCTCAGTTTCTTGAAGGAGCACACATTATGTTTGGATTGACCTTCTGATTACTGAGCGACCAGATCCTCGGATCTCCTTTTCATATTTTTCGACCCTTAGTGAAGATTGCTTGTCTGTAATCTCTCAATCACAACGGGGGTTGACGATAAACTAGAGCTATAAGCCTTAATATTCGAATGCGCCTTTGCGGTTAGACGCATGTTGATTGATCTCTGAAAATTCATTATGCAAGGGTATTCCTTCAGTTCTTTGACTTGACATTTATCATCGTCGACTAACCTCTTATTCTTTTGATCACTGTCTGCAGAAGGTGGAGCTCCTTGAATTATGTGACCTTTTGACACAAAGCATACAGTTAGGAGATAAGCCCCCACAGATGGTATGGTTCTTCCATTCTGTCTTCCATTTGAATTTAATATACCCCGGATACCATCATGTTGAGTAAGCAATATCTGTGTTTGTCTAGGAGTTATGTTGGAGAAGCATCTTCGACTGCTTTTTTAGTGAAGAAATTTACAACCTCAAATGCATCTTCTTAGGTACCATACCACTCATCATGAGTAATGTGACACCTTGAAGCTGCATTGTGTTCTTAAGAAATCCTGCTGCATTTAGGCAACATCCTTTTCACGACAATTTTGTTACGGCTAGCCCCTCATAAGCAAATTTATTATGCATTCATGGGATCATCCTGGCATGCCATAGACACAAGCAAACATCCCGGCAATTCTTTCTGTTAACAGTTCATCTCTTCTTCGACTCGGTGTAGACCAATCTGTATTTCCGCACATGCGTTGTCGAGTATCACCTTTTTCTGTTTGCCATCGATGACGAATTTTTTTTTCGTCTCTCTGCCTTCAACCATTATGTTTGTTTTTTTTTAGTTTGAATTAAAGAATAAAGAAGACAAAAGTAATAGAGGTGATATTATAAACTCTGAAGAAATTACAGTAAGTTTGTCGCTAAAGACTTGATTGAAAGGAAAAGGGATCTAGCTCCTACAGATCGAGAATCTAACTATCAGCTTTACAAGACTAGCTCGACTTATCTAATTCGAAATACTGGTGTGTCCCGCCATTGCATTGACCTTCCTTCTGGTAGTTATACGTTTCCCATATGATTAACGCTCTCGATTTGTTGATGAGGTGATGGGTCGCATGCTTCCTTAGCCTTCCATTGAAACTCTTTCGTAGGTATTTCTGCCAATAGTCCACGTGCTTCGAGGTCATAGGGCATGCCTTGCTGTGAGACAATCCTCGTTCGAGTTACAGGTTCTAGAGGTTCTTTTGACCATGTGCTCTTTTCTTTAAATAAGAATGATGAAACTTTGGCGAGTTTAAACGGCTTTTCCACTAATCTCTAGTATTTCTATTGGTTCGGCCCAAACCATTAAGTGATTCTCGAAGACTTAAGATTATGGATCCAAACAAATTAAGAACTTTTTCGTTCCGCACACACATGTCTTGCCTAAAATTTATAACTAGCTTTATTTGATATACACGTCATCGAAGTCTGCCAGACTTTGACTTGTGTGTTTGCGTCATTGATTTTCATTGCACTTCGAAGTTCTTCGCAGATAGGTAGGGTAGACCATCATCCTATCTTTAGCTTCTCGATCATGACCCTCTTGTAGCAGTCACAAACCATGGGGTCGCTTGAGGGTTGATAGACATTTGAGACTTCCCTTGATGGAGGTGAAATTAAACTGACTGAATGCTTTCGTCGTACTGTATTGAAGCGCCCATCGRYTAGTGCAACCGTTTTCGGGCTTGTCTGATGAATTGGTGTTATGAAGATGGAGGGGTCGAAAGAGGCTTTGTCTTTTTCAAGCATGCAGATATTGACCTCCTTGCTTGAYTTGTCCTTCGCGTCRATCACATCTTGCAGAATGTTCCTAAAGGTGAAGCAACCGTCGAGATCATGGCCTCAACTTTGATAATATTTGYAGTATTTATCAGGGTTCTACCACACGGGTCTTACTCCGGGAGTCGGATCAGGAGTAGGTTCCATGGGTTTGACGACCCCTTTGGCACTTACGTRTACAAGTGCTCGTGTAGCAGAGAAGCCAAGGCGAGAGTACTCGCRCCTTTGGAGGACCTCCTTTGATACTTTAGGAGGTATAGGAGGGCGACGACCTCTCATTTTTCTAGTGTTGAGGATCGTATTGCTTCACAATCTTCGGTGGTATGCCCATTACCTTTGCAGAATTTTATAGGTCTCCTTTCGGTGGATAAGATTGTTGCAGAATTGTCAAACTGGATTGAATGGTTGAGGTCGGGAGCCTCGGAGTCTGAGCACGGCTTGCATTTGTTACCCGCTTTGAGTGTTTAGAATTCTTCCCCAAGAGAGTGCATTCGTGCAGAGAGAGGGTCAATTATGTTGACCAACTCTGTGACAAGTTTGTCSAGGCCAGTGATYCAATCTTTCGACATCTTATACTCGAGCTCATMACTCTTCCGGGTGTCTGGGGTTTTGTCAATGAGAGCTTCGAGCTCATCGAATTCTAGCTTAGTGATTTAAGCGTCCAATGAGTCCAACTTTGCCATAACCTGGTTGGTGCCTATCYTGTTTGCACATGGACTAAAAGTTAACTTCCATGTTGAATCAACCTGTGATGCAATGCATGTCTTAGGGGTGATCATTCCCTTGCCTATTGACTGACTCAGAAATGTAAAAAAGTGCATGAACGTCGGAAATTTGTCTTTTGCCTTTTATTTTTCATTTTTCACTTGTTTTTGTCATCATTTTTTTCGTTTTTTTTGCTTTTGTTTTTTTTATTTTGCCTTTTTTTTAAAAGGCGAAGTTCAAAGGTCCGATGTCCGTTTACAATTGTATAACTCAACAAAGACGTAACGCCTAATGATTCTAGTTTACAACCACTTTGACATTACGACGCCTAAGGAATGATCACCTTGCTATATGAGCGTCTATAATGACTTAATGACTTGTTTTTTTATGTATGCAAAGCAGGGTCTTAGTCTACAAAGCACGCAGCACTTTGTCACCCTAGAAGGAAACTCCTATTTTAGTCCAAAAGAAAAACAAAAGTCCAGCCACCTAGAGTCATTGCTACGTTAACGACAGGTCAGAGTTTGGTGTCCAAGGGAGTCCCATGACTAGGTTCAGACGTCTTTATACACATTCAGCCTGCTGTGAATGATAAAAGGAGGTCTAATCCATTAGACTTGGTAGTCGCACGCGGCGCGTCCATGGTGGGAATGGGCATCAAGCTTTAGAAATTGGTTAAATAGGTTAGGTGCACCAGCGCCAATCCTTAAGCGCGAGCCCCCCGGTCTTGTCTAAGGAACAACTTATATGAGACGTGATGCTAGAAACAGGAACTCCAGTGCCAAGGACTAAGTTCCTTGTTTGCAGGATGCCTAAACACAATTTGTCTAAGGACGCTAATCGCATACACATCGAGTATATTGCCACAGATACTAAAGTAATAATTTAGTGAATTCCGTAGTGATTGTCGCCAGAACTATACGGGCGCCGGGGCTACATGGGGCTGGGACAAGGTCGGTCCCTCTACTCCGGGGGGGTAAAATTTAAGGGCGGCTCGGTTCGTTTGCTAGAATTGAATTCTTTGCTTTTGCATATTTAGAGTATGCTGGAGTTGTGTTGTTTTATACTTGAATATGAGTAAAGGAATTCGCCACCACACTTCTTTGGGAAGCTGCGGAACTGTTTTTAAGCCTTGCCTATAATTGCATAAAGAAAGGGCAGGGATTCAATTGTCTGGTAGTGCTCCAAAGGTTTGGATTAGGGGACAAAAGTAAGGGTGAAGTAGTGCAACAACACCCCACATAGCGCGCCTCCACTCAGTTATTCGCGAGTTCATTGTGTCCAAAAGACAACAATAAACAGTTTTCTCCGTTTAAAACCTATGCATGCAAGATTACTAGGCGGGTTATCTTAACAAGGAATACTAATGCAATAGTGTCTATTTGTTTTTGGCATGTGTTGTTAATTCTGTTATTCCAGGGAGCCTAATGTGGTTGTCACTAGTTATGTAATTAGGCGTGAAACAAGAAATTTTGCATTTGTTAAAGCATAATATATGTGTAGACAAGCATGGAAGCTACTCGTAACAAGGAATTTAAGTTAATGCACTTAAGGTCTGGTTTTTAATTGAATTGTTGAATTGTTTTGTTAATCAATTATTAATAAAATTACATAGAAAGTCAACATTTCTAAACATCATGCAAAAGGGGGTTGAATTGAGACGGTTGGCCTCAAACTATCTCGCAACACGATGTCGAAAACCAAGGAACGTAGCTTCGGACCTTAAGAACCCTTGTCGAACCTTTAGAACCTTTGAAGACTTCCTTGGTCTGATGTAAAAGAAGTTTTGGAATGTGCTTTTATGTGTTTGAATGTGTGTTGAATGTGTTTTGTTGAGAGAGAACGAAAGAGTGAGGAGAGGTTGGATCGGTGAGCAGAGAGAGAGAAAATGCCAAAAGCCTCGAGAGTCGAAGAAGAGAGCTGCGTCCAAATGAATTATGGACTCCCTATTTATAGGCAAGGGTCGAATCAGCCAAATAGATAGGTTTTTGGGCGTAATTATCCAAAGCTTGACGCGTATTGCGCCAAAGCCTGGGCGTATTGCGCCTAACATCTTCTATATCTCAGGCGATGTTCTTGCCTCGAATAGGTGGTGATTGCGTGAAATTAATGTAGTTAATTGTATAAAATATGTACGTGATTTTATGTGATTTCGTGGATATTAATTTGATTACCACTGATTTTATTGCGATCTTCGGGATATTTAGCGGATTGCTTTACCTCGAATAGTGAGATCATGAATAAATCGAGATAAATCATATAAAATATGTGCGTGATTTTAATATGATTTCAGCTTGATTTTATTGCGATGCTCGGATATTTGGCTTCTCGTGAAGCTGTCTCGAGGAAAAAATCCGAGATGTCCGCTTTGCTCGGTTTGCGTTTTTGCTTATGAAAATACGTAAATATATCATAAATCAAAAAATTATGGAAAAATATGTAATTCTTGTGAAAAATAGTGTGTTGTGTTAAATTTACATGATTTTAAATTTTTTTTTAGAATTTAATTAATTATTGCTAATCAATTAAAATTAATTAAATTGTGAAAATCCTAAAATTGTCAAAAATGTTTAGAAAATTCAGAAAAATTTTCCGAAAAATTTCCTAGAAAAATGTTTTAAAATTAGTTAAAATTCTTTGAAATATAAACTTCTTTTTGCGGTGTAAGTACTTTGGGAGAGTGGTTGGGTGTAAGGGAATTTTGCCTTTTTTAGGGCTCTATCAGGTCCTAGCTTCTCTCGATTTGCACTTGTGTGTTGCGTAGAGGTGTCTTATCATCGAGCTTTTTGGTCTAAGGACAAATGTAGGTACACACCTGACTATTTCTTAATGAGGCAAAACAACCTTATTCGGCCGCACAGACTTTGAAATGCATTTGTAGATGGTGTTTCAGCAAGAAATGTCGAAACTCTGTAAGAATCTTTCGGGACAAGTGACTTAGGAATCAGGGAAATGAATAGACGCTTGATAATTTCAGAAGTTTAACCCTTTTGCAAGCAATCTTCAAAAGCTTTAGTGACTTTGAGCACCTATATATACCAATTTCTCGAAAGAAGTGAGCACACAAAACATCAGGACTGGGGCCTTATCCCCTTTCAATAAAGAAATTGCCACTCTTAATCTCCCTCCATCTAAAAAAGGTTGTTCATCAAGCGGCTTTGATCATTCAGTCAAAAGAGGCTAACAGACACAAATAGGATAACACAAACGAGAGGTTAGCTGCAGTCCCCACAAAACCTTGATATATTGTAGAAAGCCAGGCCACAGACTTCGGAAAATCACAAAGTTCACCATTCACTTATGTACAGCAAGAAACATACTCAGCATCGCGTCTTGCATGGATTGCATGAAAAAGAGCGTGTTCGCATCCCATCCGCTTAAACCAAGAGAATTTGCTTTTTGTTTTAGAAAAAAGAAAATAATATAGATGAGCAGCATCAAAATCAAGTCGGGCCTCCTTCTCCTTAGCAACCAAGACCGGATCMATAGGATTTTGTTGCAACTGCTTTTGTTACTCCATAAGAACATCACCTGCCTGCTTGTAATTAACCTCTAGATCAGAGAAACCAATCTTGTTCAGCACCCACAAACCTTGTTTAACACATTTCATCATCTGCTATATCTGATACATTTGACATCCTACAACATCAATACTCCACCAACTCTTGAGCTTTTCATGAAAATTAGGAGCATAAGACCACWTTTTAAAATATTTGAACGGTTTCCTGCCACCACCATCTTGACAAATCCTCAAAATACGAAGACTATGATCAGAACAATATTCATTAAGAAARAGGCCAACAACATGAGGATGAGAGTCCAACCAGAGAGCATTAATCATAATCCTATCCAATTTGCAACAAACTCTATCCTCCCCCATTTGCTTATTACTCCAAGTATAGAAATTRMCACTGCTATTCAGATCCTCAAAACCACAAACATTCAGACTCGTCCGAGCTTCAAAAATTTCATATTGTCTTACACTAGAACCAATTCGTTCATCCRCATGCAAAACACAATTGAAATCCCCCATTAAAACCCAAGGCCCCTTAGAGACCTCATGCAAGCTCCTAATCTTATCGCACAGATGACTACRAGGCTCCCTTTCATTAAACACATAGATGAAAGAGTAGAAAAAAGCAGGTGTTCCACTAGTTGGTTAAACCACACAATGGATCAACTGAAGAGACATGTCAATAATAGAAATAGAGAAGGACAATGGATTCCAAGCAATAACCAGACCACTAGTACCACAAGTACCCACATTAGAAGTGAAACACAAACTACTAACCAAATCAACATAAAGTGAACCCATGTTGTGGGGCCTCACTTTTGTTTCAAGAAGGGCAACTAAACCTGCTGACTGACTAGCCAAGGCTGTTTTAATCAAGTGTTTCTTAGCAAGTTTGTTAGCCCCCCGCACATTCCAACAGAGCAACTTATCCATTAGGGATGGGATTTGAGGCACCCCCACCACTAGAATGAACCACCTCTTTTGACACAACCATATGAACACTCTCCTCCCTTCCAAAGTACTTGGAAWCCATTATTAACAAATGTAATAGAGGGTGGAGCAATAATCCTCTTAGCAGAGTGTATCACTGGTTGAAAACCCTCAAAATCAACCATCTCGTTTGCCGGTTGATGGGCAACAGAAGAGGTGGCCGGTTGAACAGGAACCAGAGCAGCTTGGCCTGGCTTGATAGGAGCCAGAGTAGCTTCAAACGTAGCAGTAACCTCCTTAGGCTTCCATATCTGTGTAATAACGGTTTTAACCCGACAACCGGCCTCCTCATGGCCAAACCTTTGACATTTAGCACAAAGCAGAAGCTTCCATTAGTATTCAAGTGGTACATCAGCAAGCACCCCATATTCATCAATAAAATTGAGATGATCAGGAAACTCTTAAGAGACCTTAACTTCAATCAAACATAAGGCAAATTGCAATCTATCACGCTTTTTCGTGGCTTGATCCACCTTCAGCAAAGTGCCCAAAGGTTGCACAATTCTTTCCAAAACCACGAAACCCCAATATTTAAAATGTAGTTTCAATTTCACCCATACGAGTACCACTTTGACATCTTGCTGAMTATAATCCGCATCAGGCTGCCAAGGTTTGACAATAATAGTTTTTCGGTCAAAGAAAGGTCTCTCAATTGCAAGAACCTTCTCATAATTGTCCATTGCAGTGAATCGAATCAGAACAAAACCCCCTTGAATAGAACAGCCCCTTATCAACCCCTAAGACTTCCAAACCCGATGTATGAACCCCTCAAACCTTAAATAGAGGATAACATCCAACACATAACACACCACAAGAATTCCAAAAGTCAAGCTCAGGTTGAATGTCGCCAAACCTAACAGTAGCAATATTACCAGCAGATTCAGAAGCATAACAAAGCGTTAGAAGGCAAGAACAGGGAATTGATACAAAATAGTCATGTCACGAGGTGTCTCAGTTTCTCCCATTCATTCAGTCCAGAATTAACCAGTAATCAGTGATGACACAATTGAGGTTCACTAACCTAGAAATTAGGACAGAGAGACTTAGGTATACCACATTCACCGCAGGCACCGAATTATTCACAACCACATTCACATTACAATGAAGTAACCTCAAGTTCAGGGAAGCATAGACCCAGAATTAGTAGGAACAAATTACCTTCAGCTTCCTCACCTCAAGTGAGCATGTTTTAGGGTGTTTCGAGTGAATGATTGCATCCATGCCGAAAAATTCAAGCGTAAGCTCTCCTTTGCCTTCAATTCTTTATAATAGACCTAGGCGTAAGTACCTCATTCGAAACATCCTCTCCTCCTCCAATTGATTAGGTCAGATCTGGAACCACAACCTTCGCTTCCCGCGACCTATTTAATCTCCTCGCAAGTTCCGCTAGCTCTAGCATTGCTGGCTTGCAATCCAAAACGCTGGTTTTAACAATATGTCTAGAGAGGAAAACTGGTAGAGAGAGAGAGTCCCATCTTTTTCTTCCTTCACGTCTTAGGTACTCTTCATATATAAATTGTTATGCCTATTCTTTGTTGTTAGATTTATATGACATATTATTAATTTATTATAATAATAAATTATATTTTATTTAATTTTATATCTTGATTTATGATGTTATCAATGCATTAAATCATAACTTGTATGCAATGTAAGCATACTTGAATTTAATTAATACTTTGAAGGTTTTGTTGCTAGAGATAATTTGTATTTTTAATCCATACAAATTATTTATCAACACTATCCTAAACTTGCCTACTTGGAATTGGCATGGTTTAACCATATATGAGACTTTTGTAATTTCCCATATCAGTGAAATTTCCATGAGGTAAATAGCCAATTTAAAATAAAAAAATAACAGTGTTCACATCGCCATCCCTTAACAGACAATTAATATAACTATAATATAATATAATTAGCACAATCAAAATCTAACCCGATTAAAACACATTAAAGTTTTTTTTGATATAATATTTGCTATTTGGAAATTGAATTTAATACTTTCACCATAATGAAAAAATGCGACAGCTGGATATATTTGTGAGCTATATAATAATATTCAATTGTTGTGTTTTCTTGCAACAAAGTACGTTTTTTTAATCTTTTATTGTTTTTATGTAAATAATATTGTTTGAAATTTTTTAAAAAATTGCATTCCCATTCTTATATCCTTATCAATGAGTTGCATAAATACAATTTCTCTTAAATAAATAATCTTTTTTTTTTTCCCCAATTAATTTTTTCTTTCCTTATTAAATATTAAACACTACCAAACTTAATGTGTATCATTTTTTTTTTATATTTATGGATTCTATTAAATATTCCGTTAGTAATAATGAGTACATTCTATTTTTGGAGCAAAATGAGCATTATTGAAGAACAAATTAACCTTAAAGATCAAACTGCAAAACACTTGTAAACAGAGTATGCCCAAATAATAACACCGGACTTGAGTAACCCATAGACGATATACCTTTGTGATAAAGAGCTTTTGAATACAATGTTCAAACCTCGACGTAATATAGCGGGGGTATCGGTCTAAAGGAGCAATGTATTAATCCAATAATCTAGCTAAGGGTCTATATTTGTGGGAAATCAATCGATTAACAACTACAAATATCACAATTAATCAATCAAGAATCAAACATCTAAGACAAGTGATCCGGAGATGCAAATGATTGGGGAATTTCTTGTCAACATGAAAGTCGGGAAAGGGGGATCGTTCTCTCTTATTTTCTCTCCCCGTCCCGCTACGGCCCCAAATAAGAAGATTGAGGTCGAAGGAAAGGGCGAGTTCCTTAAGGCCTCACAAACCTCAAACAACCCCCATATTACAAGAACAAACAACCTCTACATCCTAATCCTCTCTCGAGCTACTACGGTCTAAGTCTTTTATACAGTGAAGGACAACAATTATGGCATGGTCTAGACAAGTTAAATGAAATGCCAACATAAGCTTAACCTTTTCAAGGGCCAACATATGCTCATCAACACTCATGACCCCTTCCCTTATTCATCATTAAAAGACAAACCCCAAGTCAACTCATGCAACCATCACATAGTTTAGAAAGAAGACTACTCACACATCATGTGATCTAGCTAAACACTAAACAAAATAACATAGAACAAGAGGAAATAAGGCTTAAATGAGAAGGAGTTAAAGAAATATACCAAGAAGCTTGAATTGATTGATTGGAAGAAGGAGTATTGATTACAAAAATGACTGCGCACTTTTCGACTCTAAACTAGTTGTTTCTCTCTCGTGAAGTCAATGTAGAAAGTGAAAATTAGACTCCCTGTATAGATCCCCTTAGAGATGAATAATATACAGGTAGAAAGATTGGGCCAAATCACAAGCGAAGCCAAAGGAAAAACACCGGAATTCCTGGTTGCTTCAGACCTGAGTGATACTCAAAAAGCGCCGAGCGATCGCTCAAGGTTATGAGAGGCGCTCAACCCCTGAGCGAAGCCTCCAATAATGTTCAAACGGAGTCTTGAGATCGCAGTGGTCGCTAAAGGTTTGAGCGGTCGCTTAACATGGACTGAGCGGCCGCTCAGAATTGTTGAGCGATCACTCAAAACAAGGTGGGATTTCCTTCAATGACGCAAGTCACTCCCATGGTCGCTCTACGGACTTGAGCGGTCGCTCAAAATGAGCTGAACGACTACTCAAAACAAACTGGACTCCACCCTGCCTTRCCTTGGTCGCTCTCCCTAAGTGAGCGATTGCTCAAAGGCTGAGCGATCGCTTAGATGTACTTGAGCGGTTGTTTCTAAGGCCTTAAAACTCGATCTTTCTCTTTCTATTCCCTCAAACCCAAGCTTCCAGTTGCTCCAATGCCTTGCTCCTCGGCTCTATCACTYACGAATGCCTCCAAAGCTCAATGATATGGCCTCGGTACCTACAAAACACTCATAAAGATGTCAAAGTAGGTGCCAAAACACTAAAAAACATTAAAAATTTGCACCCCTTTACACAATCCATTTCCAAAGCACAAGTGAGATGCAAAAGAGCTAAAATGGGGCTAAAATTGCTCTTGAAGGCTCAAAGTAAGGTCTAAATTGGAGGGAAATGAGCCTAATCAGTGGCCACAAAAGCCACTTATCAAACTCCCCCCAACTAGAACTTTGCTCGTCCCGAGGCAAAGTARCCAACTAAAARAGAAAAAGGAGAGTCTTTATTTAACTAAGCTAAAACAAGAAATCAAAGCATWTATACACTAACTCACTTTCGTAGGAATCACGATCACTTTTAGCAACTAGTGACAAGCCATTTAAACCTCAATGTCGCCAGAGAGGACGAGTATCCTCTCATGAGGGTTTCCTAAGAGTTAACCCCACAACTCTTAATCATTCATTCAAGCAATAGTTTTTTAAAACAAAYGCATATCTTGACTAAAGACCAAGGGGGACCTTCAAAGATTTAACATGCTTTCAACCTTCAATCCTCTAGAGGCGCATGCTATCTAACTAGGTTAGTGGTCATAAAGGGGCGTTTGAGGGCCCCATCAAAAGTGACTAGCACCTCCCACTTCTCTATTCTAGACATGACTCCCCAACTTCAAAGACATTTGGCAAAGTGGTGTCACAAAGCTCATATGGGTGAGCTTTCAA
>SNQN01008042.1:0-22264 GCA_008642245.1 Bassia scoparia | reverse complement strand
GGAATTTGTTAATATTTCTCGAGAGACCCGCGATATGAAGGCGTCGATCGGAGCCTCCATAGATTGGTGTCCGACGACATGCTGGACGGAGTAGTGGGTCACCGACGATGGACCCGATGGTGTGTGAAGTGTGAACTGTGAAGTCATCATGTGACGAAGTAATGAGAAAGTTTGAACTGAGATAGTATGCGTGAAGTAATTACAATTGTTTGTGAAATCACGTGACTTTTTGTAGTTCACAATTATTTTATTATGAATCGGGTTCATACAAGGCGGATTGTCTGATTAATCGGGGAAAAACTTTGTTTACCCACCTTTAAATAAGACTTGTAGAAAGTTGTGATGGTGGTACCCCACTTAACTCAATAATCAATATTTTACTATTGTATTAGTAGTGGGTGGATTACCCATCGGGTAGATGTAGTCATGCCCGATTAATCGTGCAATTAGGGTGGTTTTCAATGATTACGTAATGATTATCACACCCTCATAAGGGGTATTTATAAAGATTTGGATAGAACACTTGGCTAACCAGGTCATGCCAAGTGTCACGATTTCACGCACTCTTCATAAGGGACATTTCCTCTCCCATRTATGATGTAATTTCTTTCGTATTTATTACATTAGGCCTACGTATGTCATATGGGACATTAATGGCTCGTGTGTATATATCTCTATTGTGGTATGGAAGGTGTATAATATAATACACACAAAAAAAAAAAATCAATAAAATAAAGTCAAAGTTTAAATTGATGGGAAACTTATTATGATAAATTATTGAAAATTTGATTGATAGTCACATAAAAATCAATTTAAATTACTGTATGTTAGATTGTTTTTCATTAATGCTAATTAAATAATCCTTCTTACACGATACTTGAACTAAAATAAATAGGAAAAAGCTATACGTAGTCCTAAGGGCTGATTATTAAAGACTAAAAATAGAAATAATATGTAATTAACTAATCATTTAATACATCGATTATTGCATTATTTTGCCTTGAATTCACAACTTATTACCATTATTTATTTATTTATGTCTTATATGTAGCCATTAGGGTCGCATTTAGCATAACCCAAATAATATAATTAAGAATAAATTTTTTTCGAGAAGGATTGTTAGATATACTAAGGTAGAGTATAATTTTTTTTAGACAAAATAAGATTTTATTTATTTTTTTTTTAAAATGATGGGATGTTAGAACTGTTTGGGGTAAAACTCCCAATTGAATCAAAACTAAGCAAAGTGAATAAAATGAGATAGTAGCAAATTGCATTGTGTGCAAGAAGAGCGCACTACACGCTTTGCTCCTGTTCGTTTTTAAATACGCAATACGTTTTGATCTTTTGCCCGTTCATGATTTCGTCCGTTGGGACTTGGGAGCCTTCTTAATGCATTATTATACATRATTAAACACATTTCTGAGTGATTATACTAGACAAATCGGTCGGTCAAAAACTTGTTTTAAGTTAAATCTTCTTGTTCATGACCCATTTCTCACGGGTCGATTTTTGGGTCATTTCGGGTTTGRGTTTGTTTTTGACGCCTATAGTTGGGAGCTTTCTTAATGCATTATTATAATGTTTTGTTGATGATATCACTCTCTTCTCCTAAGCATTTCCTTAAATATSCTTATTTATTCCTAAAACCCTTACTACTCACTAACAAACAAAATTACTAGCAGACAAATTCTGTTGTAACAGAATTATTCCTTCTTCATCCTAACCCTTGATCACTCCACTCAAATCCTCACCCTTGATCTCGAATGACATGTCAGCAATCCTTAGGAAGCAGTATGAGCCAATTAGGAGCCTTTGATGATGTGGTTCAACCAATYAGAGCTGCTAAGGCAGAATTCTATAAATATCATGCTTTGCTTTGCATGATCATTAGATTACATTTTCTATCATTAGAATCAAACACAAAATTGTCATCRTGTTTCTCTGATTTTCATCAAGYAATAAAAGAAGTGTTMTATTTCGTTTGGTGTATTGTGTTCTTTACTGCATTCAATCAGCTTGTTGCTCAAGTTGTAACATGGTATCAGAGCTTCAACATTCCTGAAGCATTTGAATTCTTCTGTTCATCCATTGATTAGCTCATTGATTAGCAGATTAGGTGTTTGTTCCTTTGCTTCAGTCAATTTCCGCTTCTTCTAGTTTTGGTATACATTTCTGCCTTCATAATCTTGCATTCAATTTCTTTTGTGATCATTTGCTGTGAATATTGCAATTTTAGTTGCAAGTTCATTCAATTCTGTTCGATTTTCTTCTATTCTTAGTTGTTTCTTGCTGATAATCATCTCATAATGGTTGATAATGTTGATCCTTCAAATGATCGTACTTCTGCTTTCTATATTCATCCTAGTGATTCTCAATATAAGCTTGTTCTACTAAGTTTTCTAGAACTTGCTACAATGATTGGAAAAGATCAGTCGTTATTAGCTTCTCTGCTAAAAACAAGCTTGGCTACATTGATGGTTCAATCCTCAAGCCATCACCAGATTCTGTTATTGCTAAGGCTTGGGATCGAGTCAATAGCACTCTCATAGCATGGTTCATTCAGTCCATGGATGCGCACATTGCTCGAAGCATTCTTTATTTTGATACTGCAAAAGAAGTGTGGGATAATCTYGAAGAGAGATTTGGCCAATCAACTAGCACTCAGATATATTCAGTGCAACAACAACTAGCTGATTTATAGAAGGGTGTTGATAATGTCTCAGGTTTCTATACCAAACTCAAGATGCTGTGGGATGAATTGGATGCTAGTCAACCTATTCCAGTTTGTGTGTGCAACAACTGTACTTGCAATGTGCTTGGTAAGATGCTCAAATTATAAGAGGATATGAGGTTGATCCGATTTCTCATGAAATTAACTCCTGAGCTCAACAATGTGAGAGGCACCGTACTTATGCAACAACCTTTGTCTACAATCTGACAAGCTTATAGGCTTGTTATGCAAGAAGAGCAACAGAAGAAAGTGTACAATGCTAATCATGCTGCAGCTGAAGACTCAATGGCTTTCTATGCCAACAAGAAGAGATTTCCTGAAAATTTCAAAGGATATAATCAAGGAAGACAAGCAATCACTGTTGGAACTCAGAACAAGCCAGGAGCTGGTAATTTCAGGAGGTCTCAGTTCTTTTGTGATTACTGCAGAATGCAAGGGCATACCAGAGACAGGTGCTAAAAATTGCATGGATATCCAACTGATCATGGAAAAGGCAAGAAGATATGTACTGCTGCTTATGCTGATGACATTGATGAAGAAACCAAGTCACAACCAGGAGATTTCAACATACATGTGAATCGTGGTATAAATTCTGAGCAATACAATCAGCTTATGTCCTTGCTGAACAATCAAAAGCCAGGAGAGGAAGCAGAATCACAGAATGCTGCACTGGTAGCAGGTATAACATGTTTATTATCAATGAGCAATTATTCCTGGATTTTAGAATCTGGAGCTACAAATCATATGTGTCCTGATTTAAGTCTATTTGATTCTTATCAACCTTTGCATGAGCCTTATAAATATATTACTATACCTGATGGGTCTAGAATTCAGGTTAAACACAAAGGTATTATAAATTTTTTTAACAATCTTGTTCTCAAGGATGTGTTACATGTTCCTAGTTTTCATTTAACCTAATTTCTATGAGCAAGTTGTGTCAAGATATGTCATGCACTGCAATTTTCTCTAACAATTCCTGTTATATTCAAGTTTTGTCACAGACAAAGCAACAACTACTTGGTAACCTCAAAAAAGGCTTATACTACCTTCATGAGTCTTATATTGTTCTTCTTGTTATCCAGTCTCATGATCAAGCTCTTTCAGTTACTTCAGATTCTGCTATTGCTCTTTCAGCTAAGATTAAAGAAATAAAGCTCTGACATCTAAGGCTAGGGCATTTACCTTTCCAGCAATTAAATAAAGTCAAGGGTGATCTTGATGTTAATGCTTGTATTGGAGATTGCTTTTCTCAAGTATGTCCAATGGCAAAGCAGACTAGGCTTTCTTTTTCCTTTAGTACTACTAAAACCAATGTACCCTTTCAATTACTGCATATATATTTGTGGGGACCTCATAGAGTGGCAACCTATGATGGTTATACTATCTTCCTTACTGTAGTAGATGATTTTACTAGGGTTACTTTGGTTTTTTTTGTAAGAAATAAAAGTGATTTTGTTCCTGTTATTGCAGATTTCCTTACTTTTCACTAGTGGAAAAAAGGCTAAAAGGGTCCTCACAAAAGCTCTAGTTTTTTTAAAGCTTGGAGCTTTTATGTTATTCTAATTTTTATAATATAATAAAAGCTCTAGTTTTTTAAATAACTGGAGCTTTTAGTGACAAAAGCACCAGTCAAATAAAAACTGGAGCTTTTACTTGTATGACACATGAGCAATTAAACAAAAAAGAAAAAAAACAAAGGCATTCATTCCCCAATTCACGACACCACCCCAAAACCCAAAACCCTTCATTCCCACGACATTCATTCCCCAATTCACGACACCACCCCGGCTGCTCCAACGAACCACTGTTGTTGCTCCGACCACCGCCGCCGCTGCTGCTCCAACCACCGTCGCTTCTGCTGCTCTAACCACCACTGCTTCTGCGACATTCATTCATTCCCCGAAATCCTTCAACCCTTCCCAACCACCGCGACAATGGTAATGTGAAGTTGTATGTTGATTAACGTACCCTTTATCGTTTTTTAGTAATCAAAGTGTGTGATTTTGAATTGTTTGATTGAGATTTTATCACAATTTGTATTACCCATTATTAGAATTTCTCCATTGCTATTGCCCTATATTTTGAAATTTGCAGTTTCACTGATTTTGGTTGAGTATTTATCACAATTGCCATTTCCCATTTTCAATTTTTTTTAATTGCTATTACTAAGGTTTTCTTATGATTTTAATTTAATTGAGCAAGTGTCACAATTGCATATGCCTCAGTTTGACTGAATCCTATTGCTACATTACTATCGGTCAATTACTCAATTTGATGTTTACTAGTAACCCCTGTAGTTCTGACATGAACGAGGGAAAAAATTGGGGTTTTGACTTTTGAGTGAGGGTTGCTGTGTCTGTTTTTGCAGTAAGAAGTAGAGATTTTGTCTGTTTTCGTGCTCAATGTGCAGTGTCTATTCCACCATCACCAACAACAGCAGCTGAAACATCCATCTTTGATATAGAGAAGCTACGTTTGTCTTATAATGAATCTAGTTCGAATTCGCTTCGTGCATATGCTCCTTCAACCTTTTTGAGCACTTTGKGTTCTCCAACTGAGGTCAGAACTCACGAGCCTTTAGATTTTGACTTTTGTGTTGTAAATTAAAGTTACAGTTCCCTTGATCATATGGTGGTACTGAACTGCTGATCATATATGTAGTACYAGCACCACCATTTGCATCGTTGCATACCAAAAACSATACTGATTTTATCATATATGCCTGTCTGTTTTTCAACTTGGAGTGATAMTCTTATGATGTGGCRGACAGGAAGTTGAAAGCAGCCAAGGCAGCATTTGACACTAGTCTTGATAATGGAATCAATTTCATTGACACTGCCGAGGTCTATGGCTCCAGGGTGAGATACTAGATTTATTAAAATATGAAATCATGCGCGTAAAGTTTCTTGGCCTCCAATCATTGTGATTCATTTGCCTTACCTGCAGGTTTCGTTTGGTGCAATCTCTTCTGAAACTCTTCTTGGAAGGTAGTATGAGAATTTTGTGTAATTTTCTCATTATTTCAGTTATATGCCAAAGATGCTGGCTCTGTTGGCCTTGTTAGCGTCATGTGTGAAGTGTCAAACTGCTGCATACCATGATTTGCTGTTTTTCAACAATATTTTTCTGGTAGATTTATCAAGGAACGAAAGAGAAGATCCAGAGTCGATGTTGGCAGTTGCGACAATTTGCTGCACTTCGAGTGAGATTAGGTACGTGATAGTTGTAGTCAAAGCCTTCAAGATTCTTTGTGTCGCCTTGGTCTCTTCTTCAGTAGAGCTGTATCAACTACATTGGTAAGCGCGATCTAATAAAAAGTACCGATGTTAAATATACAGAGATGTCATTCATCTTGGGAAGGAAGTGAGGTTAATTACTACTGTATTGTGCCAATTCAGGCCTGGTTTATGGGAAATAAGGTAGCGTCATCAAAGTTCGCGAGCATCTTTTCAATTTGATTACTCTCCAAGACTGAGATTATTTAAGCACTTACTTCATAGGGAGGATTGACTTTCCAGGTATATATGATGAGACTTTGCTGATGCTGTTGAGAAGGGCCTCGTGAAGGCTGTTGGGTTTCCAATTATAGCGTAAATAGTGTATATAAATAACAGCTTGTTTGTTCTGTTCTCATCGGATTTTTGCTCCGTCAAAGCTTGCTGGCCTGCATCTTTTGTCAAATAAAAGAGTATCAGTTAAGGAAATTGGGAACAATCATTGTATGGAGAACATGTTAGTTACTAGAAAGTTACATTGAGAATACTGAATCAGATGAGTTTTTAATTGTATTTTTTTGGTACCGATATCTTGGCCTCAGTACGAGCCTTTAGATTTTACAGTTACTTTGACAGACAGATATTGAAATTTACAACATTGATTAGGCAGTTCAGTGCCTATAAATTGTAACTTGTAGTATCAAAATTTTACGTGGATTATTTTTGGAGTTTTGATGGAATTGGTAGTGCTTTGGATGGCCTATAAGAGTAATTTTGTTTGTTGTTCGATTGAAGGAATAATAAAAGTACAGGTGGCATACATTATGGATCTCAATTTGCAATGGATATATATGAATTATTGATGGGAAGGTATATTTGTTTTTAATAAACAAAAAAATTAAAAGCACAGGCTTTTTATAAAAACTGGAGCTTTTAATGCTTAAAGAGCTACCAGTCTTTTAAAAAGTTTGGAGTTTTAAAGGATTAAAAGCACCTAGTTTTTTCAAACTTGGAGCTTTAACGGGCGACTATATAGCTCCAATTTAGGAAAAAGTATGCTTATATCATTAAAAGTCATTAAATGCTGGATGCTTTATTAATTTGTGTTTCATTTTAAAGTATCATATCCGAACAAGTACAGGGCAAAATGGTCAAGGTGCTGTTAGATGTTGGGAAAAGGCTTGAGCTTGTTGGCCTTCTTTTCGACTAATGTTTGTGTAAAGATCAAAGTTCTCTCAAACTGTTAAATGTATTCGTTCTGATAATGCATTAGAATTTTGTGAGGGCATATGAAATTACTTTTGAAAGCCAGGGAATTGAAACACCAAACTAGTTAGAGATTACACACACAACAAAATGGAGTGCCTAGAAAGAAAACACAGACACTTGCTTAGACAGCCAGGTTTTGTATTTTCAATCCACAATTAACTTGTTAATATTGGGGAGAATGTGTTAAAACAACAGCTTATCTATTACATGGACGCCTTTAGCTTCTTTAAATTTTGCTTCTCCCTTGAGGAGAATGTGTTTGTTTTCCAGTTCTATTACTCATCTCAAAGTCTTGGGTGCCTATGTTATGTCTCAACCCTTGCTTCACAGATCAAATATTCCAACCGAGGTCTGAACCACATGTCGTTATTGGTATCCTTCCAACCAGAAAGGTTTAAGGTGTATAATTGTATAAGTTGCTATCAAGGGATGTTAAATTCTATGAAAACACTTAACTTTTCATTTTCCCTGACAAAGCCTTTTCTCCAATTTTCCACCCCAACATAATCTAGCCTGTTACTGGTGTATTGCCCATTTCCTTTTATGATGATTTTCCTTTAAATCTAAACATTCAAGCTCCTRGTACTCCTCCTATTTTATCAGACAATAATTCTTCCTCAGCATTGCATGACTTACTTAGCACAGAACACCCTGAGTCTGCTTCCTCACAAAGTTCATCAGAACAACATGATCCTCATGATATTGTTGTAAATCAGTCTTCACCTCAGCCTTTAAGAAGGTCAACCAGAAGTCATGTAGCTCCAGTTTGGTCCAAAGAATATGTTTGTAACCTAGTCACTGCTGAAGATTATGATACTGCTCATAAATGTTTTTTGTCTCAAGTTTCAACTTTGGTTGAGCCTTATACATATGCAGAAGCTTCTTTGGATCCTCACTGGGTGGAAGCTATGGCAAAAGAAATTAATGCTCTTGAGCAAAATAAAACTTGGGAGCTGGTTACATTACCAAAGGGCAAGAAGGCAATATGCTCAAAATGGGTTTACAAAATCAAGTTGAAAGAAGATGGGTCTCTTGAGAGGTACAAAGCCAGACTTCTGGAAAAAGGGTATAATCAGAAGTATGGTATTGATTAACAGGAGACTTTCTCACATGTAGTGAAAATGTCAACAATTGGATGTCTCATTGGAGTGGCAGCATCAAAGAAGTGGCCTATTTTTCAATTAGATGTGAATAATGCATTTCTGCATGGAGAATTAAGTGAGGAAGTATATATGAAAATGCCAGAAGGAGTTCCTAATCCTTGTCATAAAGTATGCTTATTAAGAAAGTCAATATATGGGCTAAAGCAAGCTTTAAGGAAATGGTATGAGAAGTTGCTTTATGAATTGGTGTTTTTAGGGTACTAGCAATCCAAGAATGACTACAGCCTTTTCATAAAGCAGAATGATACTACAATCACTATTTTGGCAGTTTATATTGATGATATTATCATCACAGGTAATGATCCTGATGCAATCAGCAAATTGAAGGCACATTTGGACAATGTGTTCAGTATTAAGGATTTGGGGCTCTTAAATTTCTTTTTGGGCATTGAAGTTGGTCATTTGTAATCAGGAATATGCCTGACACAAAGAAAATTCACTAAGGAAATCCTAGTTGATTCAAGGTTGTCTAATCTAAAGCATACAGTTACACCACTTCCCATAAATTTGAGGCTTTCAACTAATGAAGGGGATCTATATCATGATCCTGAGTATTATAGAAAAATGGTTGGGAAATTAAATTTCCTAACACACACAAGACCTGATTTAGCATTTATAGGTCTAAGTCTCAGTCAGTAGTTCATGCAAGCACCAAGGACAAGTCATGTACAAGCTCTGGAGAATACTTTGAGATGCATTTCAGGCACACCAAGTCATGGGATTTTGCTTAATGGGTGTAATTCTCCAACCTTACAAGCTTATTCAGATTCTGATTGGGGTTCATGTCCTGATACAAGAAAATCAGTGACAGACTACATTGTTTTTCTCAATGGTTCACCCATTAGTTGGAAATCAAAGAAACAAGCTACCATTTCTAAAAGCTCTAGTGAAGTAGAATACAAAGCTATGTCATCAGTTGCTGCAGAGGTCACTTGGCTTGTCAGATTGTTGGAAGAGTTTCATGTTGATAAGCTCAATTACTTTTCATTGTGACAGTCAAAGTACCCTACACATAGCCAAAAACCACGTGTTTCATGAGAGAACGAAACACATTGAGATTGACTGTCACTTTACTAGAGATAAAGTCTTAGAACGATTGCTCCAACTCACCTATTAGCCTACTTCTTCACAGTTAGCTGATGTTCTCACAAAAACTTTACCCTCAACACAATATCAGTACTTAATCTCCAAACTAGGCATGATTGACACCCTGCCTAGTTTGAGAGGGGGGGGGGGGGTGTTGATGATATCACTCTCACCTCCTAAGCATTTCCTTAAATATCATTATTTATTCCTAAAACCCTCCTTAAACACTTACTACTCACTAACAAACAAAATCACTAGCAGACAAATTCTGTTATAACAGAATTATTCCTTCTTCATCCTAACCCTTGATCACTCCACTCAAATCCTCACCCTTGATCTCGAATGACATGTCAACAATCCTTAGGAAGCAGTATGAGCCAATCAGGAGCCTTTGATGATGTGGTTCAATCAATCAGAGCTGTTAAGGCAGAATTCTATAAATATCATGCTTTGCTTTGCATGATCATTAGATTACATTTTCTGTCATTAGAATCAAACACAAAATTGTCATCATGTTTCTCTGATTTTCATCAAGCAATAAAAGAAGTGTTCTATTTCGTTTGGTGTATTGTGTTCTTTACTGCATTCAATCTACTTGTTGCTCAAGTTGTAACATGTTTTAATTATAAGAGAGCTGTCGGATGTCAATTGATATGAGATTAAAGTGATTTTAATAACAATAAACTCAAATTGATTCAGCTTTAGCTTGTCATGCATTGATTTTGGGGTTGTTTGATTGCTTGAGTGCCCTATAATTCTATAAATATGTTGCATCTTAATCATTTGGTAAGTAATCAACAAATCTAAAGCTTTTTGCTTGTTTATTGCTTCTCTCTGAAATTCGCGTAAACTTTTCTTTGAACTAAATATAACATGTACTATCTATATTTATTCCTTAAAGCCAGTAATAAAACTTTGTAATATACGAAGAATGAGAAGTATGATAAGGTAGCAACACGGAGAGGTTGACCATGGATGATTGAAGTAATCTTCTTGAGTATAGCCTCTCCATTTATTACCTCCTGTGCTGCTCATTGAGGCGGTTGATCATTTCGGAGTAGTAGAAGCCTGGAATATCAATGAAGTGTTGTGCCAGCCCATTCACCATGGTAGACACGTGATCTTGCTCCAAGATAATTGTTGATTATTCATGTTTAATTAGTATTTGACGTTTTCAGGAGTGTCGATCAGTGCATCAAGAAGACCAATAGTCATAAAATTAAGAGTCATAGAAATATTGCGCATTGCTCAAAAAGGCGGATGTTTGCACAAAATAGCTTTCGTTGAGTCCGTCTATGAACAACGTTGGAATTTGTAAAACCCGTTTTCCAAATGATATCAGTAGATTTGTACTCAATCATAGCCTTAACAGTTTACTCTGTGGTGTAACTGCTTCAAGGTGTGTTTCGGAAGCCAGGATTTTCATATAACTTTGAGCGTAGCTTTGTTTTGAACTGTTATTTTGTGGAAAAAGCAGCAAAATCTATCAATGATGGTTTTTAGATATTATTTGTTTGGTAAAAATTAACACTACTAGGGAGGCAGGCACAAAGGCAATTTCTTTTCTCGTTTCGGTTGGAGCTGCGATTGGGAGGTGACAAATATTTAGAAGTGGACGAGATGGCATAATGTGTGGTTATTTCTTTATCTGTTTTGCTGTCTAGTGCTACCAGCAGCAACTTCTAGGAACATAAGGTTTCGACATAACGCTACAGGTAAGACTTGAGGTATATCAGGGTGTAAGTTTCGATGCCATGTATATAATTTTAGCACCAAAAATGGGCGTTGCTTATCTTGAAAACAGATCACGTAAACAATTTCAACATCATATTTTATCATACGGAATTATGGCGGAAAGATATATACAATATAGGGGAAGAAATAAACAAGATTAATGCAAAGCTCATCCATGATAATCATTCTATGAACTCTTTCTCGAAAGAATCGATTTTTTTTGATAGTAGGACAACATCATCGTGCTCTTGTAATTTGATGTAATGCTCAAGGATCTCAAAACACATATTCTCGTTATATTTAGTAGGAAGCATCAAGGTGTTTCAATTTAAGCTCTTGTAGATTTAAGATGGTTCTTTGTATGAATTGGCCATGACAATGATGGATGATAACATTCATTAATTTACTGGCGAATAGATTCAGGAATTAAATGCGTGATTAGAGAGTTTTTTGGGTAAGGTTTGAAGTTGTTAGTAGAGAAGATACTCATTGCTTAATCTCATTGATTGAGAAACAGAATGTAAATGATACGCCACATAATAATGTAAATTTTGAGATAATATTCATTTCTTCTATCATAAAGGAAATTTCTAATATGACCTTAATAGGAGTACTTGAGGTATCTCAATACTCTCAAAGTATAGAGTTTTTGCTAAATTAAGAGTATTAATCGACTTGCAATTTTTAGAGTTAAAAGCAAACACGAGCACAATTTCGGTTTTGTTACAATAGGTACACAAAAGGCTAAAAATGTGTTATGGATTATAGTTCAATCTAATATGACAATATTTGTTTATTGTTTTTGGACATTTTTTTTGTGCTCTTTATTGTGGATTTTTATGACTTACTATGGTAAGCTTTAGCTGATTTAGGTTCAAGTGAGCTTGTGGCTGATTTTGCTAAAAAAGTGTAAGCTATCAATTAGAATAGAAACACGCAAAACAAAGGGAGACACGGGTTTGATTTATTTTGGACAATTTAATCAAAGCAATATTGGAGTGCTTCCTTAATCAATTTGTGAAATTCGAAGTGTGTTCTTGCATTAGAGATTATTTCATTGTTTTTCAAAGTCCGTTGAGCTTAATTTTGGTTGGATTGCAGTCAGAAAAAAGCTGACATTTTTGGTGAATTTTTATATCTTTTGGTTTATTTCATTTTATGTTTTGCTATTGTGTGGGTGTTATGAATTTATGTAATTGATTTGGGTCTTTTCCTCATTTATAATAAAATTGTTTATACTAGTTTCAGGTAAATTTGAAAATATATTAGTTTCACCAACATTTTCTTAAATAATAAATACTTTGTCATTTATTTTGAAAATCATACGTTAGTTTATCCGTCAATGGAATAATGATGTTTTATTTGTGAATTGGATTGGATCTCTTTCACACTCAGTGTGCGGGTGGCGGTCAAACGACGTATTGTTCAAATATAATGTGTACTTAGAGAAATGTTGTATTATTTTATAATCTAATCTAACGTTTTTAGTTGTTCCTTTCATTTTGTAAGGTAATTTAAGAGTTGAGTAAGTTAGTAGTAAAAGTGAATAAGTTTTAGATAAAAGAGCTGAGTAAGTTAGATAAAGATAAATGTGTGAATGAATATTTGAATTAATGAATGTGAATTCATGAATGTGCATGAAGTTGAAAATTAAGGAAGTGTAATAACATTATGTTAGGTAATAAGGAGGTAAAAAGTAAAAACAATTTAAAAATTGATTTAGATACTTATTTGAAAATCTCCAAATAATAAACAACTTAATAAAAAGAATGCGTAATGATCTAATTTAACTCAACAAAAAATGACAATGCACATTACTATAATTTTAAAGAAGTATTGTGGTTTTGAATGTTTTTAAATTACATGTTCTTACTTTTTTTTTTTTCTAATTTATTAGTTGGGTTCAAAGTACATATCCTTATATAAATGGTCTTCATTATGTTTTTCTGAGGAGAGGAATTGCTAATTTAATTTAGTGGTAATTTAATCACAACTAATAAATATTAAAAATTATTAAATATGTGAGTTTTTTTATTCGTTGTTTTTTCTATTATTAAAAATGGATAAATTATCGATAGATAGCCCAAGCATTTTTCTTGAGGGGACTACTTAGATAGTTTAAAAAGTGAACATATAAGGTTTTTTCCTTAAAATTTGTGCAAATAATAAAAAGGGAGTAGGGGAAATTATAAGAATGGAAGCAATTTTTATGTTTTCCGATTTTTTTTATGTTTGGAAAATTGTGATAGTAAGTGAAGTATGATGTCCAATTTAAACTAGAAAGATTTAAAGTTTGTCATAATTATTGTGAAAATTTAATTTGAGATGAGTTGTGTGGTATGGATAAGAGAACGAGCTTTTTTTTTTTTTTTTTTTTTTTAAAAGCATATAGAAAAGAGATTTAGATGTTTTAAATCTATTGGAATTGGGGGGTTATCCTATTCCCCTTGCGGCTTTTATGTAAATCTTTATGTTTAAAACCGTAATAAAATTGAGATTAGTAGTAGATCTAAAACAAGGATAAAAGCATTTCTAGTTGTAACTACATACAAGTGCATGTATGCTAGAAATATAAGGGAATAAGATAAAAAAGAAGAAAAGAGCAAGAGAAGGATCAAAGAGTAAGCAAAGCTAAGTGTGATAGCGAGATTTTGAGTGTTGTAATAAGATAGTTGACAATGAATGGTGAAGCGTGTATCTTTAATTAATAAGACAGTTTCATGATCAATGTTGATTATTTTAATGAAACAAAGCGTTACTATTATACTTACGGTCTACTAATTAAATAATTATCTTGGCATGTTCCAGCCTCTGTTTCTTATCTTTTGGTCTGCTTATTCTTGGTGACTGAGGCACTGGCTTCGTAATGGTTTCTTGTATCTCCTAGGCTTTAGACGCATCATGAAGTGATAACTTGTATTAAGATTGTCCTGAGGCTCGTTCTCTAAGCTTGGCTAAATCATACTATGGAGGATGTTGCCATCCTATTCAGTTTTGATTACTATATGTTCCATATTTAATGGAGGCAACAAGTGTGCTGATTATTTTGGCCTCGTTAGCCATTAGCTACTATTCAGGATTATCCTTTTCTCGACGCAAATTCTTATCTGACTTTGATAGGCTAAGGTGAATTTTGAGGGAAGACTGTCTAGTCGCTTTTTTCCTCTATTTATTTTTTTTAAAAAAAAAAAAGACAAAGAGTGGGTATATTTTAGTGAAGTCAATCAGTTTAATTTTATTTAAAAACGTGAAAACTATGTTGAATAATTTAAAAAAACTAGGTTTTATTAAAGTGTTAAAGCTGGTTTCTCTCCAAAAGCCGTTTCAGCTAAACGGGGATATCATCGGTTTAAGTTTACGTAATTACAAAAGTGGTTTAGCTTATATGGTGGATATCATCAGTCTGCACTCTATAAACGTTTACGTAATTAATCATGCTTTGTTAGTGTTTAGATCTTGGGAGGCCTGATTATTAAAAAGAAATTAATGATATGAATCATAAGCGGAAAATAGAGTATGAATTCATCATGAATATATATAAGAAATTAGTTATGAATCATAATTTATTTTAACTTATAATGATCTTTGTTAATGTTTTCTTATTGTTTGTTAACCTGTATTATTAATTCCCTATGACTTTATACACTCATTTAACCGGACCTATTAATTATATTATTCTGAGACTATCTTATTTGACTAATATTTCGACTCAATTGACCTGATGCGATCTACCCGATAACCAGGTCATGATAGAGATGGAATCCATGATTTTTTCCAACGACATCAATTGTTTGCATTTACGAGTCTGATAACCTACTAAAAGGAAATGAATGATTTTTATAGTCTAGTCATATCAATCGGCAGTTTACAAATGATGAAATTAGCACCATGCAAGAGTTAACCGGAGTTTAATGAATGCTCATAGAGATCTGTATGCTCTGCTCGAGCTTTGATCGTTTCAAAATATATAAAAGAAGAAAGAAAGGGAAATTCGAGAGTGGTTTAGGAGGAATTCGTTTATCAGTGAGGAGTTTATCAAAATGAATTGCGATGTTGCTTTCCCAATATTACTTTTTCCTCTTAAAAGTTCGTCATGACTTAGTGGCTGTCAATTGGTTATCAATGATTATTAACTGATAACTGCATATATAACTGAATTATGACTGAATGAACTGTAATGAATTAACTGAACTGATTACTGAAACTGAATTTAAATGATATATAAAATGAAATGAATGTATGACTGACAAACTGGAAACTGAAATTAACTGTTTGAAAACGAAATTAACTGTTAAATAAAACTGAACTGAATTACTGACTGAATTAACTGACTGAAATTAATGAACTGAAATTAATGAAGAACTTAACTGAACTAGAACTTAACTGAACTGAGATTAATGAATGAACTTAACTGAACGTACAACTAAACTGAAACTTAATGACTGAGTTAATCTGAAACTTAGAACTTAACTGAACCGTAATCAACTGAACTGAACTACTGAATCTGAGATTACTGAAATGAACTTAATGAACTGAGATTACTGAACTGAACTACTGAACCGTAATAACTGCAATGAATTAACTAAACTAAATTAACTGATTAATAAAGTAATAGAACTAAACTAAAATAGACTAAATAAACTACGATTAATGAATTAAAGCAAAATGAAATAAATTTAAATTAAAATAAATAAAATAAACATAATAATTATGATTTTTACACTTTATTAATTAGATATTTTAACACCTTGATAATTATTCAAGATATAAGTATTTTTTCAGATTTTGAGATGACAATTACATAATTTATTTTTGAAGGGATTATGAGATAGATTAATGTAATGATAATTAAATTGAATTGATTGAAGAAATGTTAAGGTTATGGATAATAAACTAATAAACTAAAATAGAATAAGTATATATAGAAGTTATCGTATAGTTAGTAAAATTTTTTGTTATTTATAACATTTGTTGTTGCAAGTTGACTTGCAATCCAACTTTTATGCTACAAGAAGTTAAAGATAATTACAATAGAATTAAAAGATCCAAAAAAGTGCATCAAATGAATGCTAGCAACAAAGGAATCACAGCATAGGCTTAAAAATTTTGGTTTTACATAAGGTCATGGAGGTCATGATCCATAAATACTTAAGCATTGGGAAAAGGCAGGTATTAGCATCTTTTGCAAATTCGAGATTCTCGTGAAATCAGGTAGAATCGGGGTAGGTTAGGAGTTGAATAGCAGAAGAGTAGAATGGTTTCTTTAGTAAGACTCCATCTCGATGTACTGCAGATAGGTTCGATTGATTGAAGGTTGAAACGCTTTGAACGAGACTGTGAGCAAATGTTGAGCATATATTTGGACTATTGTACTGGCGTAAGCACAAAGAGATTTGGGAATAAGGATGCTGAAATCGAACGAAATCAATTCATCAGGACTGGCTTTGCGATTGTAATAATCAGCAAGAACAATATTCACAGTGTTTTCAAAAAAAAAGAGTATGAGTGTTTTAAATGGGTTAAGATCAGATAACAATACAGCATAAGCTTTATTTTGTTACATGAGACAGAGATCTTCTGAGCAGTCCAAAAAGCTAAATCTTTATAACAAATTAATGGGCAAACAAACATGAATAACTAAAGAACATCTAATTCTCACTCGTAAAACTCTTGCAACTCTTACAAATATAATACAGTACATTAATGTGAAACACAAATTCATATGGTGCTTAAAGTTTTAAATTACGATTTTAGGGCAATATTTTATAATAACCAGTGATATTTTAATAACTTAGCTCAAACAATTAAATTCACGGAAATTTAGTTTAGTTCAAAACTGGACGATTTATAAATTGCAAGTTAATGCAAATAATGAAAATTGATGTTTGCAAAACTAACAAAAATTGATAATTTTTAACAAGATCCATGTGATAGTATGATATACTGTACAGTTATATTTAATATCTGTGTAAAATGCAATATTTTCAAGTAAACAGTAAGAATAAGTTTTAAATAATACAGATAACAGCGAAAGAAACGATAAGTTCCAAATCAAATTGGTCGTTACAAAGAATGATGACAGTAAGCATTGTGTGCACACTTCACAATATTGTGTTTTTTCAGATTGAATTTCTTTTTATTAATAATGAAGGTGATGGTCGACTTGATATTAGTGTTTTGATTGAATACAATTTTTTTACGGAAAAAAAAGTGGGAAAATAGACTCTAATCTTTGTTTGGGACTCAATATCATATCCAAAATAGATATTCAATTCATACTCATTGCATCATGTCAATCATCAACAAGATGCTTAAAATAATCAAATTGAAATTCATTCAGCAATCCATCGATAACACTACAAAGTATGAATTAAAGTTCGTGGTTAAGTGAATTCTCATAACTGATGAAATAATAAATGGATAAGAGCAGAAGCTAATAACTGAAAATTTAAGAACTAAAATCTTAACCCAAATAAGACCTAAAATCTAACCAAATATAAAGAACAAATTAACTGAAAATTTAGAAACTAAACAACCAAATTAACTTAAATCTAATGAAAATATTAGAAGAACAAAAAATACAAGAAATAAAATGAAATAATCAAAACAGAGAATGAGTACATACTACTTGTTGATTTGCGGCGGTGGGAATGGCGACAATGTAGAAAGAAAGAGATATTGTTTGATTAAAACATTCTTGATTTTTAAAGTAAATTTTATTTTTAAAATTTATTTCAAAGTTGAGATCTTCATTCTTAACGGATGATTAAAAATTTTTCACTTTTTAAAATTTTATTCAAATCAAGAAAGGAGGAAAAAAAAGGGATTGAAGAATGAAGCATTGAGGAAGATAACGGAAGAAAGAAATGAGAGGAGAGAGAGTGTAAGATGGGGAAAGAGGGTGAGGTGGGTTAGGGTTTCTGCTTATAATAATGTGGTGCTCATAATCTAGGGATTGAGTTAAAGTTTAAAATCTAAGGTTGATATTACAAATTGTTAAATATGGTTTAATGAACTTGATTAAATCAAATGGTTATAATTAATTCAAGTTTTATGAAGTTGGCATCCATGTGTTTGGAGTGTTGAACCAATGAGAATAAATTGTTTGGTTATTTTAAGCAAAACAATAAATTTTTAGAAATATAAGTATTTGTTGATTTAATGATTTAATATTCTTATTTAACTCAGTAAAACTCTTTCTTTTCCATTAATTCTAAAAATGTTATGCAAAGATTTATTTTAATTATGCAACTATATATTATGATTAATTTAGTGGGTATATGATGTTATAGAATTATATAATTCTAACATTGAAAATCGAAACTAAAGATTGAAATAATTTGTATTTATTAACAAATATAAATTTAGACAATAAATGATTAGATTTATTAATTATATGATCTGTTATCAGTTTAATAGTTAAACTCGGTGATCAAATAAATTAATCAATAGAGTTGATTTGTGTTTTGAAACCTGTTAAATCAAATTATTAATATATATTATGTGTATATTGTAATATTATTGATTAGATGAGTTGATTGTGTAAATATTAGATTTATTAACTTAGATTGATCTTTGTAGTCGATTATGGTCATGTGACTCCAAAGCTTAACCGACATCCCATGAGAACTATTAGGTTTAACTTTATAATGGTCTTCATGTTCTTAAGTTCATGATTATAACTCGAAACCAACAGTGAGAGTCGTATTTTGATCTAGGAGGTTGGAACATATTTACTAAATGCTTATATTATGATTACTGGATTTGGTTTTAATAGTGAGCGTAATATTTGATACGTACTGAAAGGCCAAACTCGATCTAACTCCCCAAATTCAAACTTCAATTGAATTGAAACGAACCAGCGGATAGAAACAAACCAAAGAATTGACTCAATCGATATCACCAAACGGAATTGAACTCAAATCGATATCACCAATCGAATTTAATTGGGTTGAATTGAATTATGGTTTATAGATTGTACTAAAAATATATCCAAACTGAATTGAACTAAATCTAACTAACGAATTGAACTGACGGAATCGATATTAATTGATCTGGATTTGTTCAATAATTGAGTTAACTGTAATATAACAAACGAACAATTCCATTCCAACTCAATGATTCAAGAACAACATAAAAAACAACTGAATTGAATAATTGAAATAACCAAATTCGAATTGATTGAGTTGAACTGAATTACTGGTTATGAATTGTACTAAACTATATATCAAAATTGAATTGACAGAATTAACATTACTGATTGAACTGAACCGAAACGGATCAAACGAAACCAACTGAACTAAATATTAGTAAAGGATTGATTGACCGAAACGAATCCCAAACTGAAGCTGGATTGATTGAATACGTTTAATGAATTGAACTGAACGATACAACCAAAACTGAACGAAACTGAACTTCGTTTAACTGAATTGAACTGAACCGATACAAAAAAACTGATAGCTGAACTGACGACTTGTTTTAACTGAATATGAACTGAACCGATACCAACAACTGATACTGAACTGAACTGAATTGTTTAACTGAATTGATATGAACGATACAGCAAAATGAACTGAATGAAACTGAACTTCGTTTTAAAACTGAATATGAATGAACTGTAACAAAATGAACGTTAATCGTTAATGAACTGACTGAACTGAACTTGGTCGAACGAATTGAACTGCACTGTTATAACTGAACTGAATGAACTGAATGATTTGGTCGTTAAACTGAATTAACGACTGTATTGAACTGAATGTTTGGGTTCAAATAACTGAATGTTGTCCGAATTGACAGGCTGTCATAATCATAAAGGAAAGTGTTTGCACTTAATGTCGTTGTCCTTACATCATAATAAACTAGTGCTGCCACTAATGCTGGTAGGCAAGAGATTTGTTTTGGAGGAGAATCAATTTTTTCGTTTGCAGGATATATCTGACTAGCATTTGGTCAGGTTGAATTACCGTTGTTGACTTTTTTGATCTTGCCCTTGATACATAGACGCACTACATCTGAGGTTTCTGGGAGTAAGGCTATGGAAAGTATTATTGATGGTAAGAAAATAAATGCATACCATCAAACATTTCGTGGATTTGCGGAGAAATGTTGTCTTTACTTTGGAAGAACACAACATAATGAGTCAAGAGTCAAACTTTTTCCATAGTTTGGTTGCTAAGAACTAAGTGTTGAGTGTTAAATTTCAGTCGAGTGAAATTAGTATCACTTGAATCAATTTAAAAAGAGTAAGGGGTGTTAAAATTCGAAATTTTTTGGAAGATGCACTGAAGCTGCTGGCGAGCCTTGTTAATTTGCATACATTATTTGAGGTATATAAACTATCTTGGTGATATGCGTCTTCTTGATGAATTATAGATCTGCAGAAGACATTGAGTCTAAAAAGAAAAAGGGATAATTCCAATTACTTGTGGTCAGTGAAGAGCTGGCAACCTCATAAACAGAATAACAAAAACCTGGCAATAATTCGGCAAGCTTCACATTCTGGGATGGTTAGTAAGGTTGAAGAATACTCATCCACCGACGGAATAGAATGGAAGGCTATATTTGGAGTCAATACTTCACAGCATGGTCATATTCTTCATTGCAGAGTGTAATTACTTCTGATACTATGCAAACATTGCGGGATTCCTCAATTATCTATTAGCACAATAATTTCACTGGTTAAAATGTTTAGAATACTTTGTATTTATTTAAGTTCTAAGGTTGCGCCATGCATTATGGTGTTTTAGAGGTCCTTCAGTGGTTATTATTTTGATTATTATCTTGTTTAATGTATATGTTACTTGATTGGCTAATTAATACCTCGTTTTTTTTAGTTGTTCCAGTTTCTATTTTGGATTTTTTAAATAGTTGTTTCAAACAATTAAAAATAAGCTTTTCAATTTTAACCTACTTTATTTACTCTAAATTAATGACTTAACCTTTTAAAGTATTTCATTAATTTACAATTTTTCACAAAATTATATTTTACATAAATTTCTTCACAGATTTACTCTTTACCTAACTTATTAACTTTTTACAACTTATCAATATTTTATTCAACTCAATAACTCTTAAAAACGTTCATATGAATGGAAATCTAAAAAAAAACGGGGGAGTATAAATTGATGTTTTTAAGGGGAGATTAGCCCCTGATTCCTTCTTGATGGTGAATAGTGTTGTAATAGTATTTGCATTGATATTGATGACGCTCTATGTTGGGTTTCCTCTACTTGGAGGAAGAAATCCATTTGTTTAAATGGGTATATTTATTTTGTTGTGTTGTTTTCATTGGTTTTATTTACTTCTTGGGCCATGTGAATGGTTATTTTTTGTTTGGAGTAAATTGGGCTTAAAATAATGAGTTGGAGATATAGAAGTGCAGAAAATAGGACAGCAATACAGCAGATTTCGATAGACTAAGAGAGAAGGAGAGAAGTATTTTTTTGGGTGTTCCTCCATTGGAGTCCGGTCTTGGTCCCGATCGAGGGCAAACGAATCGTTTTGCACCAAATTTTGACACAAGATCTGCCATATAACTTCATATCAACGGTTTGATTTTCATTTGTGTTCTAAGTGGTTTTTTATACAGCCTACATCCATTTTATGAATTTTACAATTGTGAGTATGATGTGGATTGAATTGTGCCAAGTTTTGCTTGATGATGTTTATGCCTAGTATCAATTAGGGGGAGAACAATTGTGCTTGTTTACATTAATTATTATTGTGTAGGAAGGCTTGGTTCGCTTTAGATACCGTGGTTTCCCGCTTTTGGTTTCCCACGTGATATTGTGTGTTTATTTTCTGTTGGTGGGCTGTTATATGCATTTTTAATTGCTGTCATTTAAGCAGTTTGAGATGAAGTGAATTTTCCTATTTGATAATAATTGGGAAGAGTGTTTTGATTGTTCGCTTGAATGTATGCATCGTGTGTGTGGCTTTCCAACATTGTGGTATCAGAGAGGTTGAGAAGCTGTGAATTTGCTGTTGGTTGTTTGTTGTCGCACACACTACATGACACAGGAGTGACGGGATGGTTGCTTGAATTCTAGTAATTTGCCGTGTGA